>VYZQ01006450.1:19111-38345 GCA_013400655.1 Mystacornis crossleyi | reverse complement strand
GGCCTGGAGAAAAGGAGGTTCAAGGGGGACCCCCACAACTCCCTGACAGGAGGGGACAGCCAGGGGATCAGGGTCTGCTCCAGGGAACAAGGGAGAACAGCCCCAAGGTGGGCCAAGAAAGGCTCAGGGTGGACACCAGCAGGAATTTCCCCATGGAAAGGGTGCTCAGGCCTTGGCAGGGGCTGCCCAGGAAGGTTTGGATACGCAGCCGTGAAAGTGTCCAGGGAAGGCCTGGAGGTGGCACTCAGAGCTCTGGGCTGGGGACAAGGTGGGCATCGGGCACAGCTTGGCCTCAATGGTCTTGGAGGCCTTTTCCAACCCCAATGATCCAGGGATTATCTCTTCTATTTCCACAACGACAGAAAATAAAAATCAGAGTAGGCCACAAACAAAACATCACTTTTAATACAGACAAATTCCAGCTCTGTTTGTGCATAACAAAAGTATCCTTATTATTTATGTCCTTACTAGAGGCTATTTAAATGCAAAATACCTACCTTGCTATCAGGTTGCTACGCTATTACTCTCTGGGTAGGAAGCCTACATCAAGGAATCATGTGGGGGTTTTACTTCCTGTATTTTACATCAAATTAACTACATATTTTCCTGAGTAATAATAGGCTGCCCTAACAGTAATAATGCATTCAAATACCAAACTAGTTTGAAATACATGTACATACACACCATTTCATAATACTGCACTCAAAAAATGCACACCCTTGTAAAAACAATTTGGAAGAAATTGTATAGGTCCACAAGACAAGTTTCTATACTAGAACACGTAGTAAAGATGTGCCAAATTCAGGAGATTATATCTGGACAGCATTTAAATCAAAGCAAAAGGACTCCTATTAACTTCCATGGGACATAGAATTTACTCAAACCTATAAATTAGCTCAAGAGAATTAATTGATTTCTTCCTATTTATACCCAACTTTACTCTGTAAACTTTGAGGAAAAAAAAATCTGAATTCATAAAAATATTCCAGCAATTTGATCCTTCAAGATATTAGCATACTTTTAAAATGTAAAACCAGAGTTAAATGTTTTTAAAGCCAGCTCTTTAGTGCTTCTCTTCAAACAAAATCACTGGTTTAGTTGCTGAACTGGAGTTTAGAATCAAATTTTTTTTAAATGTTGCACAAAGGAAAAAATAGCTGGTTAATGAACAGCTTTATATATAATTTTCTGTACAATATTAGCATTTTGGGCAACTTCCAAATGTGAGCTCCCTTTGTAGAGCAGATATGTTGCAGAGATATTCACTGCTACTTAAGTAATCTCATATTCAAACTACAACACAAGACAGTGTTTAATGTTCCAGAGCTTCAAATGATGGAAGAGAGGGGTCTTGAACCAGTTGTGCTGACTGGAAAAAGACATTAAATTAGTTGTGAGAAATCCAGTGCAGACTATTTAAATTTCATTTTGAAGGATTTCTTTTAAAAATTAGCTCAAGAAAAAAAGGAAAAAGCACAACTCAGACACAGATTCTGAAATCCAAGGTACACTTTAAAAGTGAGAATTGGTACTTACTTTCTGCAAAGGATTTCAAGCCTGAGGTTGCCTGAAGGATGGATCTCACAGGCTGAGGAATAAAGTCAGTGCGCAGTATGACAGATCCCTGTTTGGCCTGTCTGACTGGGATATGTCCAGCACAATAGTTCCTCAACATCCATATTTCTGGTGCAATCGCTGAAAAACACTTTTTTTTAATGGAAATATTTTGATTTTGCATCTGACACACGCATGATTTCTTAGTTACCATCAGTTAATGTGTATGATGGAGGAGTAAAGCTTAGGACTAATTGCCTACCATATTTCATAACAAGAAAAAAAAATAAGTTTCAATAAAGTTTCATAAACCCAAAAATGTACCTTGAAACTAAGTGAAACAGTGCAGGCAATTTTTTGTTCTTTGATGGTAAAAAACCTAAGTTTCCTTAAAGTAAATGAACAACGAAAAACAAAAATCAAACAAACAAACAAAAAAAAAAAATCCCCAAGCTAGCGGGTTGGTTTTGGATTGCCTGTGGTCTGCAATTTTATGTGCAAAGTTGGAATCCAGAGGGAATCTCAAACCTTCGTATATAAACTTTATAATGGAAATGCTGTCAAATGCTTAAGTACAGCAAGGCAAATGGCACAGCTCTAACATGTTAAAAAAATATGAAAATGCTCTGAACCCAGGGTGAGGGCGAGCTGTCTTGACACTGAACATAGAAAGGTAAATGATTGGAACTTTAATTACTTTGATCCGTCATGCCTCGTAGCTATATGTCAGCTAAGCCAACAAAACTGACACAGAACAAAGGCCATGACTGTTTCAACATCTTAACTCATTTCTTATGGTTGATTAATAAGTCTATTGAATGAAACATGTGATGAGAATGGAGAAAAACATCAAGTGTGTGTTTATGCGCAAATCCCATGTGTGGGATTGTACGTCAGGGGATGTTGGAGGTTGGGGAAAGGTGGGGATTGGCCTCCCCTCCGTGGCAACCAGTGATAGAACAAGGTGGAATGACCTCAAGCTGCACCAGGGAAGGCTCAGGTTGATTATGAGGAAAAAACTTTCTCGGTGAAAGAGTGGTTGAGCACTGGCACAGGCTGCCCGGGGAAGTGGTGGAGTTGCCATCCCTGGAAGTGTTCAAGAAACGAGTGGACATGGCCGTTTGGGATACGGTTTAGTGAATGTCGGGCTGTTCAGCTGAAGGTTGGACTTGCTGGCCTTGGAGGTGTTTTCCAGCCTCAGTGATTCCATGCTGTGTTGTTTCAGACTGTGGAGGAGCCGGCAGATCTTACCATGAGTGCTATTCCTGGGAATGAAGGTCCATGAGCCATCCAAGGGCACCCTTTGTGGGGACATTGTCCTTTTCTAGGATATGCCTATGTTTCCATGAACCCCCACAGAGTAACTTCTGGAATATCTCCGATTCCTTGGTCTGTCATTAGTTATGGATTAGCCTCAGTTCTTGATGCACTGAAAGTCCGTGACCACCAGCGGTTTCTTTAACAGAGCCCCAAAAGACAGAGGAGAGCCTGTACAGATATAAACACACTTTTCACAGGGATCTTGCATCCTAGTCCACCGTCTTCTTCCCTTTCCAAACCCCATCCTCTCTCCGAGTCCCTGACAGCACTTCAGTCGTCTCGCACAGAAATCCAACGGGACAGCTCATGTTTACGACTCGTACTCCAGTGATCTCTTTCATTCTTGAAGGATGCTGCTGATCTGCCAGAATGAGGCAACCACGAACTTCTGACCCAAACCTGGATATAAAGCTTTCGCTTTAATTTCCTCTTTGCACAAACTTTTCAGTCCAGTGCTGTGTTCAGGGGTGATCCTATGGCTCTACTCCTATGCTCGATGTCAATAAATGTGGTTTCCAAAATGATGATCTAATGGACACAGTCATGATGAGCCAGAATTTGGACCCTGTAGCAAAACATAAAGCAAATCAAGGTATTTATAACAGAGAGTATGATGACATTTGTTCTGATCAAAACCTTTGGGGGGTGTAGTAGAGACTGACTTCTGAATTTCGTTTATATTTGAATCCAAGCATGAATTCAAACAGTAAGTGTTACTTTTGCCAGATTAGAGACGAAAAACATTGTTTTATGAAGTCAAACATTTAACTTGAATCTCGGGAACAGTGTCCACTAACTAATACAACAAATACATGATCAAGTACTGGTGTTTTATATTCTCCCATGTCCCCAAACTGTATCCACTGCAGTCCACTCAACTCTAACACAGGGAAAACGAAATTTTTCAGGGTTTTCTATAAGGTGAAATGTTGGAGAACTTTACAAGATTTACTTTCACAAAGATCATAGAAAATCTAATGTGTTTATTGCACATTAGAGATTGAGAATGGAGGTGTAGGGTGTCCATTTTTGGTGCAGAAATTCAAGATGTTTTGAGAAATAACCCACTCTGCCTATATCCAGTAGCAGACCTTCACCCAGCCTGTGTTACTGCCACTCCATAAATTTCACAGACTCTTCCAGGCCTTCAGAAGTGCAGTCTGGAGAAGATAAGGAGGATTCAAGAATATTAGTGCAATTTCTTCCAAATATTCTGTTCTTACTTGGAAGGATTTTAAGAAACAGTGACAAAGGGACACAGAAGAGACATAAGCTGTGTCCTTCCACGTTATACAGTGAATAATAAGAACAGAGCAATGTTTGCAAAAATCATTCCTGAATGGAAAAGGAGGCTAATTCAAAATTAATTTCATTTATAATAAATACCTCCACCAGCATTTTTATAAATAAAACACCAGGAGTTATTATTCCACTATGTATTTACAAGAAACGGGCAATTCTGTAAAGCAGTAGAAGGACATCCCAGTCCTCGGAAGTTTTGGACTGACAAATCCTTAGGCACCACCCACTTTGTCAGAGTCATTGTGAGCCCATCTTGCTTCAAACTCAGTCAACATATATTCTACTATTTACCTTGATAAGTAGAGAATCAAGCCCAAATTTCCGTTGTTTCTCCCATAGGCATCTCTCTTTTCTCCCTTCAATGACTTTTTTAAGTTCCCAGAGCATGAAACATCACTTTGATGCTGCATCACATCCAGTTAGGAAGCTCTGGCATGTAGTGTTACGTTTAAAGCAACATGCAAATGTAATCAGGACTGACACGTCGTCCCGATAAAGCAGTCACTCAGCTCTGAGGAACTCGAACAGACAGCTTATAAAACAGAGATTCTCACAGCCACAGGTTTGGGCTTTTGGACATTAATCTTTAAGTCAAACTTAAAGAAAGTTGGAGAAGGATCTTAGAGATGTTCCATGCCAGTCAGTGTTAAAAAGGCGTTTGGATAATGCCCTTAATAAGACGCTTTAACTCTTGGACAGCCCTGAAGTGGTCAGACAGTTGAACTAGGCTGTAATTTTAGGTCCCTTCTGACTAAAATCCCATTATTCTCTATTCTAAAGTCTCAGTCTTTGAAACATTCCCTCAGGGACCTTGAACTGGCCATGGAGATATGAAGGAGAAGGCCCACAACCAACATGTTGCCACTGGAGCATTTAAGCTGCTGTGAAACCTGAACTCTCCCATCAAGTAACAAGCTCTAGGACAAGACTAAATGGCATCAGGTTGCACCAGGAGAGGTTTAGATTGGATATTAGGGAACTTTTTTTTCACCAAAAGGGTTGTCAAGTTCTGGTGCAGCTGCCCAGGGCAGTGGTGGAGTTACCATCTCTGGAGGGNAAAGAAAGTTGGAGAAGGATCTTAGAGATGTTCCATGCCAGTCAGTGTTAAAAAGGCGTTTGGATAATGCCCTTAATAAGACGCTTTAACTCTTGGACAGCCCTGAAGTGGTCAGACAGTTGAACTAGGCTGTAATTTTAGGTCCCTTCTGACTAAAATCCCATTATTCTCTATTCTAAAGTCTCAGTCTTTGAAACATTCCCTCAGGGACCTTGAACTGGCCATGGAGATATGAAGGAGAAGGCCCACAACCAACATGTTGCCACTGGAGCATTTAAGCTGCTGTGAAACCTGAACTCTCCCATCAAGTAACAAGCTCTAGGACAAGACTAAATGGCATCAGGTTGCACCAGGAGAGGTTTAGATTGGATATTAGGGAACTTTTTTTTCACCAAAAGGGTTGTCAAGTTCTGGTGCAGCTGCCCAGGGCAGTGGTGGAGTTCCCATCCCTGGAGGGAGTTGAAGACATGCAGATGTGACACTTGGGGGCACGGGTCAGTGGCAGCTTTGGCAGTGCTGGATGAACAGTTGGACTCGATCTCACAGGGCTTTTCCAACCCAAACAATTCTGTAATTCTATGAACATGGATACTGAGGGTCTCCTGCATCATCTCTGCAACACCAGCAGGCTCAGCCAAACATTCCCAAGCTACCAAACCCAAGAACAGGAGGGGGAAGAAAGTAGGATTTTTTTCTCCCCTCTTTTCCAGCTAATTCTTGTTAGTTCTTATTGAGAAGACCGTATTGTGCTAACATCCTTTGGGAAAAACCCTTGCCATGTCCCACTCACTGGCCAGGAACATTATGAGTCCTATCAGGGTGGGAAGACCTTCTCCCCTGCCCGTCTCTAGTATTACTCCCCCAAAAAGGTCTCTACACGCTTTGTTAAAGCAAATCTCACATGCTGATAGCTGTTCTCTGCCCCAGTCCTCTGGATCTGGGTTAAGGACACCAGACCCCAGTGGAGGGTTTAATGCCCAGTCTTTCAGGTCTTAAACAGCACATCCACACTTGTGTGGGCCTTTGTGCAAGTGTGACCCTCAGCGCTTCACCAGCAATATTGATTTTGGCTTTACAATGCTCCTGTTATCCCTATTCTAAAGACGAGGGGAAAGGCACAGCTAAATCACTTATCAAGGCTGACAAAAAAAAGCGAGTGTCGGAGCTGAGAATAGAAACCAGATCACCTGAGGTTTCATTTCTGGGAACGTTTCCCCTTCCCTCTTCCTTTGAATCTGTTTCGTCGTGGGGCAGGTCATTGGAAATCTGGGCAATATGCAGATATGTTTTCTTTCCCAGAAGGAAATCAAGCTTTACAGGCTCACTTTACAGAGGCAGCCAGTCCGCTCGGGCTGCCGAGGTTTTTGCAGCTCTCACAGGACGCTGCAAAATCCAGCAATCAGACCTGTGCAGCCGGAACGCTGTCGGAGGAGATGGCAGAGCACAGGAACAGCACATTATCTAAAAACAGGCTCACACAATATGTTTCTATGGACATCAGAAACTAATCTTTGAAATGGTCCCTGATGAGAGCTGGATTGGCCCGGGCTGCCTTCTGAAAGCGTTCCAATTCCTCCTTTGCATCCGGTGTGTGTTTATAGGAGAAAGAATAAGTCCTCGTTTAAATTCTGCACATGTATTTGCACTGTGACCTTTTTAGCTGTTACCTCATGGCTATATCTGAAATTGGTAATAAAATGAAACTCGGGATAAAGAACTGCTAGGTGATTTTACACAACTATAATTTTACACTCTCAAAAGGCAGAATATGTAATTCCTTAAGCCACACACGGGAACTTGGTGATACCGGACTGGATTTTTGCTTTCAAAGCCAACATGGTGTGAATAAAGCCAACTCTGTACAACAATACAAATAATGAGTTAAACAGATATGCACAGTTTTGCTGATCCTGATGCAGTGAGAAAGCAAAGTGAAGCCCCATGGAAATGAGGATGCTTCACCATTACAGGTATAAACAGCTCCCACAGCAGATAATTGGGTATCTTAGTGGTTTGATTTGTGTTTACCTGTAACTCTTACAGATTTTTTCTGAAGAGCCTCCCAAATCTGACACACTTTAAACAATTTCCAGGACGTCCTATTAATGTGTGAAAAAATACAACAGAACAGTGCAATGACTGACTGAGAGTGAACCTTGAAAACTGTTATTATAGTTAGACTCTACCTCTTCTTATACTATTTTATTGCATTCCATATTTCTGATTTTAAAACTCCAGTAAGGAGCCCTTGTGTCAGGTGGTGGCCACATGCAAAGGAAGCCAGAATATGAAAACTAAATATTTAATGTCACTCTGCTTCCCCATAAAGTTCACCCAGGCAGGGCGACTGCTGCACACAAGGAGCACGGAGCTCACTGGGGCTCTGCCCAGCCACAGATTCAACTTCACTGACCCAAGGGTGCAGATATCACAGGATTATCAGAGAAACATGGAATGCTTTGAGTTGGAAGGGACCTTAAAGGTCACCTCGTTCCACCTCCTGCCATGGGCAGAGACACCTCCCTCTATCCCAGGCTGCTCCAAGTCCTGTCTAGCCTGGACTTGGACACTTCCAGGGATCCAGGGGCAGCCACAGCTTCTCTGGGAACCCTGGCCAGGGCCTCATCACCCCCGGAGGGAAGAATTTCCTCCCAATATCCCACCTATTCTTGCCCTCCTTCAACAAAGGCCGTTCCCCCTTGCCCTATCACTACACACAGTTGTCAAAAGTCCCTCTCCCACCTTCTTGTGAGGTAAAACTATTTCAACATTTTCTAAAAGAGCTGAACAATCACATCCCAGTTCCTTGTTTAAACAGAAAGGCAGACCACGGTGGAAAAGCCATTTAAAACCAGATTCTGAAACACTCACACTGTATTATCAAATCAATCTATGGATATATCCCTAACCCCTAAAGAGTGCCAACAGGTATTTAAAGCTTAAAAAGACGTAACAGAAAGGTGAAGATACAGCATAGCAGCCAGATATTTGCCATCTGGAGGTACCCATAGATTCCCCACTCCCTGTGCACCTGCAGGGAAGGAAATTTTCATCTGCATTTCGGATCTGGCAGCAGTTGCCACCCAGCAGGTACCTGCAGGTCGTAGGGTGAGTTTTAAACTACCGGCACACTTTGTAACTGCATCTGCATCTTGCTTTTCCACTACACATTTATTTATTTCAGCTGACAGCAGTCTCCCTGTCCAGATTTGTAGTGGCACAATACATCAGGAAAACACTTCAGAGTTCAAATTTGGGTTTCAGTTTAGCAATTAACACCAGTATAACAAAGCCCTTAAGCGTTTCTAGCACCTCCACTGATCTGAGAAGTACCATAACTAGTAACCCTTAGGCAACAAAACACACTGAATCTGGGAATTCTGAGTTTACAGCAGTTCCCCATGAATCAGAGCAGGAATTGTAGTGACAGAGATGCCTGGATTTTGTGTTCGATTTTACCTAAATTATATGTATTGTTGGTTTATATCTATAACAAACCGATCACAGAAGACCCCCCAGCACCACTCATACTGATGTGAGATTTCTGTGCAACAAATGTTGCACGAAACACTTCTATTTCTATTAATGCAAACACCAGTCTCCAAAAGCACATCAGATAGTTATTACATCTAATACACTTTTCATAGGTAACAAGACCAAAAGCGATCTTCTGGGTCATCAAATCCATCACACTATCAAATCCAGTTTATAATTGCTTTCCCAAACTGCTCCTGGTTCATCTTAGAGCCATGGTTTTGCTTTCATAAAGATTCTTTGGGAACATCATCTTTCAAATGGCTAAAAGATTTCTACTTTGTTTGTGATCTGTTGAAATCTGTTCCACATTTTTTGTGCCTACGCTGCCTTTTGGCTCAAACACATCTCTGTGAGTACATCCAGAAATAAAATTGGTGTAGGTGAACGATCACTCAACCTGCATAAGAATAAATCTGAGTTGTAGGTGTGCTGGGATTTCAGTTCATGCTTCATCCCTGTGCTCACCTCAGCCTTGGAATGATATTTCATGGCTGATTTAAACGTAAGATCAGACCACCTCCAGAAGGAGCAGATTCTGTTTCACAGGCACGTCGCTCCGTCCACCTCTGTCGTGTCAGGTCCTGCAACAGTGAAACTTAAGGTGTGCTGCATCAATTTACCTGCCTCACTGAAACCCAACAGTGTGAAGAAAATAATTTATCTAACTCCAGTTCCAGCATTAGCTCACTTTTCCAGACCAAAATAATGTAATTCGTTTAAGTGTTGTCAGCAGAAAAAAATTTTAAAAGAAACAATTATCCATCAGTCTTATGGGAAATTTACTGGCCCTCTGAAAATGTTTCTTAACATCTTCCATTTCCTTCTTCTACATCTGTAAAATCTGATTGCACAAATATTTTCTTGGCGCAATAACTTGCTGATTTTAACAACTTCTAAAACTTCTACTTCTCACTTTGGGGGTCACCTTTATCTTTAGGATATTTTATTTTAGAAATTAACTCCTGAGATGACATTTTAGTAGATGCATTCATAAGAATCCAAAATAGTATTTTCAGCAATTTTTTTAAAATAGCTTCATTTCTGGAAACACCTGTAGAGCTTTGTTTCTATCACACTTCATTGTATTTTCTGTTATTACTGTTGTTTTGCCCTTTAAAAACAAATCCACTATGTTTTAATGAAATTATAAGAGTAAATTTTTTTTACATGTATTCTAAGTATTCAATTTGTTTAAAGTGCTCATGAGGGTTTTTTTTTTTCCCTAGAGGTGATTCATTCTTCCTTTTTTATCAAATTATTCTATAGATTTTCAATACATTTGTGCAGGAACAAGTCTAACCTAAACACTGGCTATTTTTGCAGACAATTTCATTAAGAAAATACAGAATGAAAGTGCCTTTCTAATTCTCTGTCAAGGCTGCACATTTTCCAGATTTTCTTTTGGTAACATAGAAAAAAAATTCAAATACCCTGTATCTTTACATTAATTCCTAATTTCTATATTAAAATGTTTCTGTTATTGTAGAATAATATTAAGGGAAAATAATAGAGTTTAAATGACAAAAACCTCCTTCAAACCTCACCACAGTGTCTCAGCTCATTGGGAATAATCTTCTCCACAGTGTGATATTGATAGTTGAATTCCAAATTAATATTCAATTGTAAAATAAGCACAAAAGGTCAAAGTCTGGCTCCTGATAGGCATCCTCATCTTCTCCTGGTGTCCTGAACATCCAGCCAGCCACGTCTGGAGCTTGACAATGTCATATACCCAAATACAGTTATGAACCCAACATTTCCCCAGAGTTTCTGATTTATTTTTTTTCAGCCTGAAGAAGTGCAAAGAATTTCTATATCAAGCGGAAGATTTTTTTTTTCAATTTAAAATGACAACTCACTCAAAATATTATTCAAATACATGTGGAAAAAGCTTTCTAAAACACTCTCCCATCATAAATGACAACATTCATTTTGAGTGGAATGACATCTTTTCTTTAACTAGAAATTATGGTTTAATTGTTATAGCTCCAAAATATCCTTTTTTAAGTAGAAATGAAGAAAACATTAGAAAATTCACTTTTTAATTGTTAGAAAACAAACAAACAAATAAATTTGTGCTGTCCTATCTATTTTCTAATTTCAGGATAAAATACTTCTTTTATAAATATTTAACTGTGAAGGAATAAGAGCAGATGAAGACAGAAAAGGGTAGGGGGAAAAAGAAAGTTACAATGGTTTAGTTGTAGAAAACATTTATTATTTTATTACTACAGTTTAGACATCCTGGGGTGAATTATGGCAGATGCTCTAAAAAGCCAAGCAGGGACTTGACAGAGTCTCCCGAAGCCACCAGTGAATTCCCTTCTTCCCATAAAATCCCTCCTGCCCAGCGCAGATGTCAGACTGGTCATACACCAAAGACACCAACAGCAAAGAAAAGTTAATTACTCAGACTGGTTCCTACTACAGAAAAGAAAATAGGAAGTTTTTTAACAAGTTTTGCCACAAAGGTGGATCCCCTCCTGTTTTTACCCCAGAGTTTCACTCCTTGGTGTTGCAGAACCTTCCTGCAACACCAAGCAGGGATTGTGGACATGAACCCTCAAACCCTCCCCAAGAATCCCCGTTGCAACAAAAACTGACTCAGAATAAAATATTAATTCTTTTCTCCCCCTATATAACTTGATGGTGTCTTCTTATACTTTTACGTTTCAGTGTTTTTATTAGTAAATAAGTAAAATTTACAAAAATATTAAAGGCTGTGTTTTCAGTCGTGAATCTTGCCCTGAAACACTGGCATGAAGTAGGCTTAGGTGAAGTGAACTTCCATTATTTTCCATCAAAACAAAAAAAATAGAAACGTTTCCCCTGAATATCACCAAAAAGGGAAGGAAAGCAAGAAAATGTTTCATCCCATTATCCTTTGAAGTGTTTAATCTCAAAAATTGTAAATTCATGCAAGAACTCTCTCTGCAGCCGAGTATCCACATTCTCAGATCTTTGTGTTGTGACTCAGACACTGCAATTTTCTGCTCTCAAATCACTGTGTGTGTGACGCAGCATGTGTACAGGATGCATTCCACAAGTGAGGACAGAAGAATCCAAAGTTTAGGTGTTACCGGTGGAGAAAGGACAGTAGTTACAAAACATCATCATTCAAACTACCAAGGATCATTTTTGACTCAAGTTCTACACAAGGGATCAAGTGTTTTACCCCAGTTCAACTGATTAGCTCAAATATACCTCAGTAATCATGTGGACAAACCACGGCTTTCAACTATTATCCTTTCCATAATTTTAAAGATGAAATGGAAAACCAATAAAACCTCTTGTACTTCCCAAATATTGAAAACCATACAGCTTTCCATTCCTAAAAAAGAAGTTTTACTTAGAAAAAATTAAAATGGCTTGGTTTATTTTTTTTAATTTAATTTCTCAAACCTATTGCAAATTGGAAAATTTATCATCATTCTTTGCCACAGAATTTCAGTTGTGACCCGTTATCGCTTCTGGGTGAGAAAGCTTTGATTAAAAATCTTTAAATAAGACATTTGATTAGCCATATATGTTATAAAAGCCACGTGAATAATTCCCGTAACTAAAGCCCAGCTTCCACACCCAAACTTTTTTCATTGAGCACTCTCCACTGATCTAAAACACAAACCTTTCCAAGCCAAGAACGGGTTTCACTGGCAGTTTTCAATGCTCAAGACTGCTATTGAGAGGATATTTTCCTGCTGTGTTCCATGTCATCCATACTTCCTCACAGTGACAATGGGATTCTTTTTCTACGAAGTCTAGAGAAACACTTACTTTACGAGGTCTGAAGTCTGTTCAGAAGGACATTAAAACCAAGAAGTTAAAAGAGCAATTGCAAAAATTTCAAATAGGTGAAGGGGAATTTGTCCATCCGATGAGGAATGATGCTTCCACGGCGCTCCTCCAAGCGACATCTCCAGAGAGACAAAGCTCGGCTCAAGGTTTGCCGCACGTGAATCGAAGAAATCCATAGGCAGGATATTCTGATCATCCCTGACAACTGAATAACGACACCGAGCAGTCCTGGGGCACGTGGCTGGATGTAATTGCGCATCAACAAGCGCTGGAGATGATAAACAGAAGAGCAGTGCAAAAATACACTGTGGTTGGCAGCTGCGGGTGAGGAGGAACTCTTGGCATATCCGAGCACAGAAGCTTTGGTGGAGGAGGATGACTTACCCAGGAGCTGCTTGTTTGTAACTTTGACAAGTGTTTTCTTTCAACATGGATGATGTGCTCGAGCTAAATGTATTGTTACACCCAGACTGACAGCTCACATTTCCAGCCCTGTCCGTTTAACTCACGAGCAGCAGGCGTATGATGAAAGTCTAATGGCAGCAACACTTTTAGCATAACTCTGTGGAGGAAATACTTCCTGAAAGGTTTGTCCAGCTTGGATACACCAACTGAAATAAAAGCAGCCAGCCCAGGGTGGGAAGGTGATGTGATGGGTAAGTACATCACAGCCACGGTCCCCTGAAAATTGTGGAGGCTGAAGTGGCCAGCAGAGCAAAGACATTGACAGTTGTCTCCACGTACTTAACACGAGTTAAGCTGCTGTCCCACACACTTCTGGGAAGACATGAAATTCAGATAAACTATTCCAAGATCCATTTTCCTAACCAAAGTTACCTGACAGGGAACTCAGATCCATGGACAGCCTCCAAACCTGCACAGACACCAGAGAAATTCTTCTGCACAAGGAGGGCTTCACAAGAGTTGATGTTTGATTTCCACACAGGCAGGAAAAATCCAAGAGACTCAAAATAAGTTTTTCACAATCCCTCCTGAGCAGTGCTGGGCTTCACTTGGGCAATGCCCTCTCTGAGAGTAGCAGCTGACCCGAGGTCCTGAGTAATTATGGATATTAAGGATCCAGTATAACTTTTCCAAGTGTAGACATGTGAGCACTAACATCCTGGCCAAACACCAATTTGGATAATTATTTTGCCTACCTAAATGTACCCGTTTTCATTGGAATTCTTCATTTCCAAAGCTGTTCTGCAGCGCTGTTGAGCGCTGTTAAACAGCTGCAATATCTCACCCCAGAGATGGCTGCATTTCAGTGGTGGGTGATGCGATCCAAAGAGTTTGAATATCAGTTTAATCACTTTGGCATCCTTCAGGAACAAAGTCACTATTTAAATGTAAGATTATTGTAGAGAATAAAATTGTCAATAAATGTAGTAATGTCTATCTCTAACTATAAGCAATTACAGAGCTAATCTCCAACTCTCAAAAAATAACACCAGATGGTATTTTTCAGAAAAGTCAAATGTAGAATATTATATTTTTTTGCATTTTTCAGTACATCATGATGGCAAATAATATTATGTGAATCCTGCAAGTACAAGAAAAATCTGCAAGTATAACATTCTTCTCTTCCAGCGAACATCCTGTGAATTCATAAATATTTACATTTTGCAAGTTATAATTATGTAGCACTGGAGGGAAAAAAAAAGAAAAGAGTGACTGTATATACAAGTTTGTAAAAGAACATTCATAAATTAAAAATGTGCATTGTTCTGAAAACGATACCTACTGTGTTTTTTGTGTCAGCCTGTCAAACCGTGGGGTACCTTCCAACCTCTCCCTCAGCTGAGTAAAAATTATACTTTTAGGTTTGAACAGTTATTGATTTCTTAGTGTGGTCATTATGTGTGAAGTCATCACTGCGGGGATCTGTTAAAGCAGCAAGAAAAGTTTGTATTGCAACAGGGATGATGCTCCTGCACCAGTTGACAAACACTCCAAAAATTTTTGGAATTTTGCGGAGAAATCCTCACACACTTGCCTAAATTCAGACAGTTCAGTCTTGTCTTGTCACTGCCTCTTTTTAACTGTAATTTTGTATTAGTTTTCCTGTTGCAGCAATTTGTATACCAAAGGATAATTTTAGTGTTAACGAATCTGAACTGCAGGAGAGTCCTGGAGCTGAGATTTCAGTTGCAAGAACATAATTTTCTCAGCAACCAGCAAAAAGTATTCATTGAAGACTATTTTTATTGAAGGAATTTTACCATTTTGATTCATGAATAATCCATGAACAGATGTTGATTTTTACAAGTTCAGTTGTTATTTGAAATTGTTTGAATACTTTATACAAACATATTGCAACCTCTGGGTTATTTGTACAGTTTTTTTTTGTTCTATTACAATGTTCAGCTATTCATTGTGAAATAGATTGTGTCCTCATACAAATAAATCCTTACCAATGTAAAAAAAAAAAATAAAATGGTTGGACAGGTGACCTAGGTGTATTATTCATGATGTAAATTCTTTAAGGAAAAAGAAATAAATTACTTTATGACCAGAAAAATCAGCTTTTGCAAATAGGAAAAAAGAAAGGAGAAAATTATTTGTACAAATTCCCAATACTGGCTGTGGGATGGTCAACCCCTCTGAGTGTTCTTATGAAAGTAAAAGCTCTGCACAACCATTCATGCAAGTAGATTAGGATTTATGAGTATGGGAGTTACTTTGATATCTTAATTAATAGCTGTGAAATCATCTTTCACTCTCTCTCTAAAGTATTTGTTCAGTTGTATTGTTGAGATAAAAAAAAAAAAACCCACAGTGGCAGCACCTTTCTCTTGTAGGTGTTTTCAACCTGGGCTGCTTTTCCATTTTCCCTCGGCTTTTTCCCTGCAGGCAAATCATGCATTTCCTGCTCTTCCTTTTCTACCATGTCAAATTTGCATCCACACCAGACAGTTTATCACAGGAAAAGCCTGTGAACACAGCAGGCGACTTTTTAACCATAATTTTTACCTCGTTAGCTTATGCAATATTACCCTAATTCCAGACAAATGATGCTACGTCTTCCAAGAAGAAGGAAGTCACCCAAAAAAGGTTTCCAAACATACCTGAGCATCTAAACCTGAAGTCCTTTCCCTTGCATTTACACAACATGAATCCTTCCCTCTTATCCTTGAGTTAGATTCCTTTTAGGCACCTTTCTGAGAGTCCCTGGACAGACATTTATTGAAAAACTTATTATTTATTGGAGCTGCAACCTCCTGGTTTTTGTAGAATCATTTAGATTGGAAAGACACCTAAGATCATAAAGTCCACAGGTTTTCTGACCATCTGTGGAAAATTTACACGGTTTTCTGCAGAAAAATAACCGACCAAACTATGCTCATCTTCAGCTCCATGTTCTGGGAAGCGATTAACTTTTCTGAGAAACTCCATTTAAGTAAAAGAATAGTTGTCAATAGGATCATGGTGACAGGGAGGTGCTGGCTGTCCAGCTTGTTTAAGAATTTGGGGACAGCAGGTGGGATGGTTGGTGGGATGTTTTGATTATTTCTATTATCTTTCAGAGCTTGTTTTTCCCATGGTCTGACACATCTGAAGCTGGTTGATTGTCGTGGCTATGAGGCGCCTCCAGTGATAACACAAGGGCCAACGGTTCCAGCTGAGAGTAGGTTTAAATTGGATATTGGGAAGGAATTTCTGGGTGTGAGGGTGGGCAGGCCCTGGCACAGGGTGCCCAGAGAAGCTGTGGCTGCCCCTGGATCCCTGGAAGTGTCTCAGGCCAGGTTGGACGGGGCTTGGAGCAGCCTGGGATAGTGGGAGGTGCCCCTGCCCATGGCAGGAGTGGACTGAGATGACCCTAAGAGTCCAGCCCGGAACATTCCATGATTCTGTGATTTTGCTCTTGAGTGCCAGCCCAATACCCCTGACAGCCAGAGAGGAAAACTTAAAACTCAAATTATAAGCAAAATAGAGATATATTTTTTTTTAATACCTGTAAAACAAACTAAGATTGTTTCTTTATTTTTAATACTTGGGCAGTTGGTAACATTCTCTATAAGGCCACCACGAGATTTTTATTCCTGACTCTCTCCCTGTGCAGCATCTTCATGGAAGCTGCAAACCAAGCCGTCAGTCCAGGTATGTTTATATGTTGCCACATATTTCAGTCTCTCAAATGAACTAATCCCCACAGTTGACAGCACTTATGTTGCAATGACCTGCAGTCATCTGATCAACTTTCCGAATACTTACCAGCTATAATCAAATATATTCTCATCTCTTATTTGAACAAATCAAACAGAAATTGAATACATTTTTTTTTTATGAACACTAGCAATATGTTCTCTTCTCTGATAATTTTGACATTAAAATTCCATTTTAATAATCCCATCCTTCAGGCTTTGCAGACTCTTAAGGTATTAAAGCAAAAATTATCCTAAGCAGTTAGATTATAATGTATTTAAAGATTAGACATTTCATGTTGAATATTAACTGCTCCACTTCCCAGGGAAAAAAAATGATGCACGTTTTTTTTCTTGTATAATTTATACATTTTTGATAGGTTGACTATACAAAGTTCAAACCTTTTATGAAAAAAATACTACAAAATATACTCATAGTTCGATATTGTATTAAAAAGCTGTATATAAAGGTATGAGAAAACATTTTTGCTGACATCATTAACACATTTTGATCCCTCAGAAAGAGGCAAAATGGCTGTTCAACCTCAATGCAGCCTATCAGGCTTCAGAGCTGAGACAAGATAGTAAAATATTTGCAATCAAAGGAAGTTTTATTTACATATTATAAGAGAAAGGTCACATATTTGGACTTAAGGTTTCATAATAATTTAAAATAGAGAATTACTAAATTACTTTGAAACAAAGCATATTACACCCCCCAAAAAAATTACCTTTAGCCTAATTCATAAGTATTTCAGGTATTTGTCTCAATCCTGACAATTCCTTGTGAACACTTCCCATCCCTGGAAGTGTCCAAGGCCAGGCTGGATGGAGATCTGAGCAATCTGGTCAATGGAAAGTGACCCTGCTTGATGGGTTTTAAGGTCCCTTCCAAGCCAAATCATTCTGGAATTTTATGAATGCTCAAACACCGGTCTGAATTCAGAATAATCACTGAGCCACAGCTCCTGGCATGGACATTGTCCCCTCACCACTTGCTGACATGAGCCCTGTCTGAGCAAAACTTCCTCTGCACTGAGTAAAAATGGTTTAAGCTCACCCACTGTCTTATTCTGAAACAGCTTCTCTGCACCAAAAAACCTTCACCTGCAGAGAGAAAAACAAGTTTTCTCTTTAGAGTTTCTACTTCTGAATAAAAACTTGCAGCGTGGCTCAGGAAGACACCAAGCCTGGTCTGTCAGTTCCCCCAGCAGCAGAGGTGCCTGGGGACCCCCTCAAGGGCTCCCCCTCCTCGAGGGCAGCAGCACAGGCTGTTCCTCCCCTCTCTGTATGAACAGGGGGAAAACCCTGTAGTGCAAAGGAATCTTTTTCCATTGGTGGGTAAGCAACATCAGAGACAGCCTGACTTTGTTTCCATGCTGGATGACACCGTACATACACACCCTTTCCTGTGCTATTCCTTGTTCGTTTTTCTAACAGTGTGCTTGTGCTATTAGAAGCGTATTTTGGGTTATTTCTGTGGAACATTTAACATCTTTTCTTTTTGTCCTTTTGCCTTGCCCTTCAATTTTGACCGTGATGGATCTAAGCATATTTAGGACATTAAGGGCAAACTAAATTGTTGTTTATACAGTTAAATGTAAAAAGCATAATGCTAGGGTAGCATCTATATTCTGGAAAATAAGTACACTTGTCTGATTTTTATTACATATCTTCTCTCCTGATGTGTACTGAGCAAATTGTGGGGTCTCTGCTGAAAATGCAACATGAAAGTTTAATTCATCTGCAGGATCTGTCAACCTGAGCATGCACTGAGCAACAGAAAACAAAGAAAAAAAAAACACTTGTGCTTTAGGAGAGACGCTCTAAGAATGGCTAAATGAACCCTGTGCAATCACAGGGCTGGTGAACGCAGGTAAGTGATGGATGTGAGTTATTTCCTTCATCAGCAGCTCGTCCTTGGCATCAGCATCTGCCCTGGCTCTGCAGGCAGCTCTTGGGCATTGCCACCTCGAGGAAGGAGCTGAGAGAGAATCCCAGACTGGTTTGGGTTGGAAGGGACCTTAAAGATCAACCCATTCCCCTCCCTGTCGTGGGCAGGGACACCTTCCACTATCCCAGGTTGCTCCAAGCCCCGTCCAGCCTGGCCCGGAACACATCCAGGAATGGAGCAGCCACAGCTTCTCTGGTGCTGGTGCCTCACCACCCTCCCAACCAGGAATTTCCACCTAATATCTCATCCAAACCTACTCTCTTTCTGTTTAAAGCCTCTCCTCCCTTGTTCAAGCCTTCCTTGACTGCTGGAAATGGCACGGTTCCTACAGAAATTCCGGTGAAATGTGGAGACGAGGAGCCAGCGGGGCATTTTCCAAGCAAGGCACACAAGTCTGGTGGCCTGTGCGTGCAAGGGCTGCTAATCCAGCCCCAGCTCCCTGACCTCACACACGCATGCACTGCTTTGCCTGCCCAGATGTTTTCTGATTAATAATGAGGTCACCCCCAGTGCCAGAAACACGGCCTTGTAGTTCTCCAACACTCTTGGAAAGCCACGGAGTGTTTA
>VYZQ01006449.1:56414-71518 GCA_013400655.1 Mystacornis crossleyi | reverse complement strand
GAAGAAAATCAAAAATATTCTCATGCAAGGGCTGACTTTCTGCAGTTAGACAGAATTTTGAAACATCTTTTATTCACAATTTAATTAGACTAAAAATTGTAAACCAGCTTTTTAGGAGAAAAACAATAATTGTATGAAAATGGGAACATTATTTGTACTAGCATTTCGAAATCTAAAGGTTATGATCTGGCCTACTAGTCACAATAAACCTTACCTACCAAACACAAAACTAGGAAGATGTGAGATATTCCAATACTTCTTCATCTCCCCATAGACCATGGCCTGACACATAAGGACTTCATGCAGGAAATTGAAGATCTCAATCCACCTTCATGTGGGGTGTGACCTGGACCCTGAATTTGGAAACTGCCCATCATTTCAATTTTTTCTTTTTTGTTGAAAATGTCTGAAGTTTTCTTGTTGTTTTAGCTTCCTTTCACCCCAGAGATGCTGCTTTGTTATTTGAAATTTTTGAATTATTTTAAAGTCATTTTTACCTTAGCAAAAATATCTTAGTTATTCACATGTCTATTTAGTATGCAATCCCAAGGAAGAACTCTCTTATTGCATTATTAATTGTCTAATGCAACAGAGACTAAAAATGCATCAAAAACAATGCTCAAAGTGCTTTACAATATTGACTTCCATCAAAAAATCACAGATGGCCTACAAAAATGTTAATGCTAATTCATCCACCTTTTCCCCATTTGGATCAACTACTGGTTCCTGGGTTACAGATGCATATTTTATCTTGTATGTATAATCGTCTAAGGTGGATCATCATGCCTACATATGTTGTATGTACACATTACATAGAATTCTGAAAATTGCTGTTTCTTCATGTGAGGGGTGATGCACATTACATTTCTCTCCACAGACACCCTTTTTTTGATGATTCCCTGCTGCCTAATTCAATATATGTGGGGAATACCAGAGTAGTGGACAGACTGGTCTCTGATGATGAGATGCCCACTGCACTTCTCCATCCAGCTTTTGACAAAGGGTTGATGCGGCATTTACTGTGGACAAAGAGCCTTTTTCTCTTTCAGCTGCAGTGACGGTAGCAGGGATGACTGAAGTTAGATAGTCTATCTGGTAGGCACACAGAACAAAAAAACATATTCAGCAAGGTCTGCTCCAAAAATTTGTGTATGGAGGAAGAAATGCATTATTAGCATTCTCCTGTATTTTGTGTTTGCATCTTTGTGGCTAAACCTAAGTGGGCAATGAAGTCAATATGTTTGCTGTCTAAACTCAGAATGTGTCATTTAGCCGCTAGTACCATGCAGCGCCTCAAGGGGATTGGTGGGAATCCTGGCTATAGATAAAATCAGATCTCAGATTCTAACAGCTAGAGGAAAGAATGACAGTAGTACTGCTACCCGCACTCCTTTTGTGAATGAGAAAAGGGCTCCATGCCCTAATGGAATGATAGAAGTTCAGGCAAAATTGGAAAATTACATATTACTTGCTCTGTTCACATACCTATGAATACTGAGGTCAATTTTCCATATATTGACGTTCCACATCTGCATAATTCATCTCCATTTTTACAATATGTTGCAATACATTCCATATTTCTGAAAATAGGCCCCACTCAATCATGTCTGGAACATTTTGTAAAGGAGGCAATACTGCTGAGCAAGGTGTAGAACTGGATGTATAAGAGTTCCTGCACTGCAGTACAATTAAAAGTAATGTTTAAGCCTAACTAGAGGAAAGCTCGGTATTAGATAATGTTCTAGCTTTTTTTACAGGGTAAAGACATTGGACATTTGGGGTGCCATGCTCCCCTTTCCCACCCTCGGCAGAAGCAGAGTCCAGTACAAATGGGAGCCAGACAACAGGGGTAAACTGAGCTCCTTTGCTGCCTAATTTGTATTAATCCATGTAAAGAATTGTGTGAACAGTGCCATTTTCCCTAATATTTCCAGAAACTAATCTTAATTTTTTAAAGTTCCAAAATGTCTACTTTATGTTGCAGTTTACTGTTCTTAGTATATTTTATACTGTGTTGCTATGTTCTGAGTAAAGTCAAAAATTCAAAGAATAAAAACCTTAGAAGGAAGTTAATCTTGTGTTACTTCAAGACTAGTCAGAAATAAGAGAGAAAAAAAATTAAAGATACATTCATTTATTCTACAGATACCAAGTTACTTTTTTCCCCACAGCATTGTGTACAAGAAACAAGGCCCTGGTTTCCCAACAGACTTCACCAAGTGTAAACCTTCTTAGATTTTATACTGGTCTTTTATGTTTTGCATTAGTGCTGTCGCTGGTTCTAAACAAGTATTTCTTACTGTTCACATGCATCACAGCCAAGCATTAGATTATCCAAAGCATACTCATCCTTTCAATGCTTACTCTATATCATTGTATGTGGTCACACAGATAATGAGTTATTCAAAGAGTGAGCAACGATAAAGTAAATCTTTCAAACAAACACATACTTTAGCTTGTAAAATATGCATATTTTGGAGAATATCCATTTTTCAATAGCAGAGTTACTGAAGGTACTCAGAATAATTTCTTCTTATTCACATCCTTCTGAAGGATGAAAACAGACGTTCTTCATATGATCTTTCTTTGAGAAAATACTGAGTGAAGAAAACTGATTCCTTGAGTGGGAGGTTCCAGAAATAGGAGTGTTTGGGAATTTATATGATTCAGACTCCCAGTATAAATTAAAGTATTTTTATATTCAAACAATCTAGAGAACACTTTTGAAATGGGCCATACGTTTTTTCAGGAATAAAAAAGTCAGTGCTGATTGATAATGAATACTTTCACATTTTCACAGCAAATTAAATAGAGACAATATTTTAAGGGACAGTATGTATTCCACTTTAAACAGGGGATAAAATAAATCTTTGAAATATTTTGGTAATGCAAGCTTTGTTAAACATGGGCCTTTTCAAGGTTTTGTTAAAGCAATGTTGTTTATAAAATCTGAAGATGATGAGAAGCAGAAGAAAATTAAGAAATGTTATCTAAGTGACTCAGTTTGAATAGTCAGCTGGTCTCCTTCAGACATTTACAGAGGGCTCAGATAAATGGTCAGTATGTTTAAAACTGGGCTGCCCATAATTAGAGTGCCTTGTTATAAGTATTAAACACCCAAAGACAACACAAGTACTAAAGTCTGAATAGCAGCTCTGCATTGAAAAGCTAGGATCGTAAACCAGCAGGGAACCAGAGCAGCAGTTCATATGACTTACTAAGCACCCCAGCTGGCATAGGTTTTTATGTGTGTGCATTGATTTTAAATTTAAAGGAAAGGAATGTAGAGGTAAATATATATTTAACTTTTTCATTTCCACTCTTTAGAATTTAGTTTTTATCTTCTACAGCTTATTTGCCACATTCAACATAAAATTTTTTTCTTTCCCAAATATTCTTTTTTATATATAAATAATATCAGAAAAGTAAGCATGCATATATTGCATATTTACTTGTAATTGTAAAAGGAGGACAGGTTGAAGTGTCATAATTCTTCCTGGACTGAATACACTACAAAGTAGTATATTGTTATGATGGTTTACATAGAAGCATCAAGCAAGACTCATGGATCTTTCTTTGTGAGTTCAAAAAACCTATACATCTTTACTTAACCTTTGACACAGAATGTAAAATATTGGTTTAAAAAGACCTTTTAAAATGATGAATTTGTAATGAATGATTTGGCCACTTCCTGAGAAATACTACATATTATCTAAAGAGAATTCAAACCATTTCTAGTAGTGGTGAGGAAGAACAATACTGGCATGCCACTATCAAACAAAATATAACTGTGTGCTTTTTCTCCTGAAAACAAAATGGTTGGCTTTTACAAGGGTCCTTCCCAGAATATGAAATTTTGCATGTCATATTGTAAGCAGTCCAAGAAATCAATTCATTCCCTGTCTCTCTTTTGTGCTGTTCTTATAAACCAAGTTTTCTGCACGCTCTGCAGTAGGCAAATCCTTAAAGTTGATTTTTCTATGTGCTTTTGCAGGTTCTTTATTTCAACAGAGAACTCCACAGGCTTTTGTACTACATGCCAGACAAGATACATAAACTTTACTTTTGTTACTGTCCATTTGATGAGTTTGTGTCCTTCATGGCTGACTACTGACTATTCAAACAGAAAACAAAAATGCAAATTATACCAAAATATGAAGTAAGGCTCCCAAGGCAGAAGCTCACTCTGTTTTCTTTATCTCACCCAAAACATAAACCACTTGTGAACTGCACAGGCCAGTGTTTAAATGCTTATCACAGCGAACTATATCTATCAACATGTCCTCTCGATCACTCACTGTTTGCCACATGCATAATCATTGTGTCAGGAAAAACTAGTTTCTTCATCTTTTCAGACTTGGTTTTATATTTATTCTTTACTTCAGAAGCAAATTAGAGACTAAAAGAACACTGAAAATGTATTTCTTAAAATGGACCTGATGGGAAGCAAAAATGCAGGCATGGATCATCCAAAGCACTGATGAGAAGATGAAAGTCTTTCACATCCAGCCTTATGTTTCTAATATAGCCTGAAGTTGTCCATTGCTATCACCTAATAGCTGTTTAATAAACACAGAAAAAGAGCTAGATGCTCTTATTTTGCTCCAGTGGGTGGCATATTGATATGCAATACTTAATAATGAAATTGTAAGCTGATTTCAAGATCATGGATTCTGCTCACTACTGAAAAAAGAAAAGAAAATCTTGGCTCTTAAGGGAAGTTTTTCTAAAGAGCAACTCTATGCCAGAAGAGGAAAAAAATTTCAGCACTAAATGGCAAAAATCTTTACTTCTTGTAGTGCTCTTACTCGAATTATCCACATTTTATGATCAACTGGCTCGGATTTCTGTCAGTGGTCCTCTTGTTTAATCTCATAAGCCACTTTCACTGTTACTCACTTGAGCGCAAACACAGCTCCCTGGAAAAGGTGGTTTTGACATTCTCCTGTAAAATTTACCCAAAAAAGAACAACTGTGAGTCATGTTGATTAGAACTAGTCCTGGATTTAATCCCCAAACTTAGGTAAAAGTAACTGATTTTTTCAATTATATCATAAACCAAAAATAAAAACTCAGTGGGGAAAAAAAAAAGGAAATGCATTCAAAACATATCTGTTATGAAATGGGACACCATAGCATTTTTTTCCACTTGAGAAGAAACATTGGCACCTTCTAAATCTTATATTGTAACAAGAACAACCATCTTTGGCATCTTTATGCCAGTCATGACATACTGAGGCTCACCTGCTCATGCTGGGTTCCCTGACAGCACTTGTTTAATCTATCTGCCATCCAGGTACCCTGATGCTCAGCAGTTATGTTTCTTTATTTTACCCTTAAGAAGCAAAGACCTCAGGCTTTTCTATGCCTCTATATAGGCAATGTAAAAGTTGGCAATCCAATCTAAATTTTTTATTAATTTTTTTTTCTTATAATTGAGTTGTGTCAATTGTCCTTCAGATCCTTCCTTTTGTACGGAAGCACAAAAAAGGAAAATTTTCCATTTTCTTTTGTAGGGTTTTTCTTTATTCTACCATTTGGATTCAATTCATGGAAAATCTCCATTTTCCTCTAAGGATACCTGCTTATATGCTTCCATTTCCTGGAATTCTTTGCTGGTTCTTGCAGCACATTTAAAGGTTTATCTTCAGACTGCTCCAACTTACTTTGAAGAACCAAAAGAGAAAAAAACTTTACATATGCTTCATTAACAAACATGAATCCAAAATCTCCTGGCTGGTGATATCCCATTTTAATAGAATAGGGTAGAAAACTTCCTACCTGGTAGGACAGTGCATCTTACAGCTCTGTTGTAAAGTTTTAACTGACTAAACAATCAAACTAATTTAAAAAAAAAAAAAAAAGGAACAGAAAGAAAAAACATGGAAAAAACTGCAAAGAAACCCCATGCATAAACCCACCTCAACATAGTCCATGTTACATCTAAGTAACAGAGGTAACTGTGGATCTCCTTGTCAAACTGGAACATAAGCATGAGACTACATCAGTTTAATAGAGGTATACTATCATTGCTTTCAGCCAAGTTACTAGATGTAGTAACAGATATTCAACACATGCCCTTTGTTTTGCAAGAGGCAAAGACTGAAAGACTTTAGGTATGGTGCTCCCATAGCAAAACCAGCCTTCTTTTTGAGTGATGCCTTTCAAAAATATTTGTACAATCAGGAAGTATTTCTGGAAGTATATTCAGAATCTGTGTTTCTCCATATCTAACTGATCTCATTAGATGAATAAAACTGTAGTCATTCATCACAGTAATTTAATTGGTTGCTTATCCTCACTTAGTCTATTAAAACACAAAAGGTCCTGAAGCGTCATTTCAGACCAACCAACTAAACCAAAACTGTATTAACAAGTTTCACTTTTTTCATAGGTAGTCTATGTTGCATATTCCCTGGGTTCACCTGTCTTTGTACTCTCTTTCTGGAGCCTGTTCATAAGCTGGTACTCATAGAATTTACACTTTTATCAGGGCCATGTTTCCATGTTGTGTTGACCTGTAAGGTCTGAAATCATCTGTGAGATACATGGGCAGTTTTACGCTCCGCTAATAGTGGATAAAAAAGGGAATTCTGCACATCTTGAGAGTTATTGCGTCCTCTAGTCCAAAAGGAAATCTGTAACAATTCTCTGTCCAGAAATAGCTTGCCCCCGTGACATCCACAGGTCCAAAGCTCTTTTATTGCTTTGCCATATTTGTTCTTTGGTCACTCTTTAGATAAAAAAAAAGGGAGTAAGCTAACGAATGTTGCAAAGCATTCAGAGAATATGACAGCATGTGCTTAGGAAGTAGGGGATGACAAGTAATACCACTACCAACAGGACTTGTTCCACAAAGGTGTTTGGGAGTCTTGCTCCCCCTGATTACCTTTGTGTATCTGGGCTTCTGTGTCTGTCTCGTAGGAAGCTGATTATTTCTAGACAGGAAATAAGTCTTAGAGATGTAAGATCAGTCTTAGAGATGTAAGGCTATGTAAGGCACCCACTCTAAATATCCCAGAAAGAGATGTTTCAAAGATTGACGGGATGTTTCTTCCATTCTCCAGAGAGTAGTATAACTTTTAAAATTCTCTGCTCAGCAGAAGTAAGCTAAAGCTTCTTGTAGCTTGGGAAGGTCTATTGGGGTCACCCCCCAGCTCACTGGGGGCTGTGGCAGGGAATCCTCCTTCAGGCCTAAGTGACAGGCTTCTCCTAAGACACAGTATGCTCCCAGTTCTGTTCCTTTGATTGATTTGCTATGCTCCCTGCCCCTTTATCCTTTATATGTCTGTACCCTAGAATGTTCTCCCTTCCTGCTTCGTTATCCCTCGTACCTTAGTCCCTCCCCTGCAGTATTCCTATTGGTTCCCTTGCCCTGGTCCCTTCTCTGTCCCGCCCTGCAGACCCCCCTTATAAATGCCAGACCCCTCCCCCATCTTATCTTAGGCTCCTGGTCCCCTTCAGGATGAGGTGATTGAAGTAAAGCCTCTCTCGGAACAACCATGCCAAAGATCCTTCCTGGCTCTTTTGTCACCCGCAGCGAGTGTGTGTGTGTGCCTGGCTGCTTCTCTGGCTGAGATGGATGCTGCCTGCTTTGGCTCCTGTGAGAGCCTGACCCCTCTGAGCTGCTCCCTCCGGGGAGCCACCCAGCAATGGAGGCTCAGCCAGCGGGGCAGGACGGGAGCTGTCGGTGCAGCCAGTCTCACCAGCCCAAGCGCAGCAGCTTTGCCGGAGCGGTTCCAGACGCTGTGGAGACGCTTTCAGCAAGGTCACGGCACCCCTCTTCTGCCATGCCACAACAAAGGTCTAATTCTGTTGTGAAGTTTATCAGACAGTAAATCTTGAAGAAACGGAGGGTAGTGGTTTGTCCCAGGTGCAGAATGTGCCTACAGCAATCAGGAAACTTACCCAAAACAGGAAATACATCTTGATTACCAAATATCTACCCAGAGCAAAGAAATGGCAAGAAGCCTACTTACATCCAGAGACTTTTTCAGATATTCTCTGCAGACAGTACCTCAGGAGATCTATCAATTTTCTAAATCTTAAAATTCTGTATTCCCAATTTCTGCCAGACACCTTCTATGAGCTTACATAGTGGCAGGATGTATTCTCATTCCTGTGGTGAAGCAGTCAATTCTTGGAGCTAATGTCTTCCCAGTGCACCAGAAAGTGCAGACAAAAGTTACAAAGTACAAAGCAAGCCAGAAGTGTAGCTGTTGGCTCCACAAAGTGAGATTTCACTCTATTGTTTCCCATACATCTCCCATCACTACTGGGGAGAACAAATAAACCAAACAAAACAGCACCAAACCACATGACTGAACAAATCCCATTGGTTAAGATACGTTGGCAGAAATCTCTTATGATAGCATGTTTATCATCAGAATAGCCATGCAAAGTGGGTAAAACTTCAAGAACATATGAACACACACACGTCCACTATACTCTTTATGACAGGAATGCAAATTGTGTGTAACACCATAAATGTGGTTATGAGTACCTTCATCTGAAAGCAAGCAGAGATCAAGAAAGTTTATTGAGGTTAGGTACAACAACTGTGAATGGGTGTGTGCATTCTGTGTGAGGTGATACACACTGACAGCAGCTCTGTGAAGTACCATCTGTTACATACAGATTAGGAGGTATGTATTTTGTCTTTGAACACACAGTAGTGTCTAAGAGCCTGAAATGAGAGATGTGGGACTCCAGGCAGCTCTTCAAAATGCTGTTTATTGTATCACGATGTTACGGCATTCACGGGTCGTGGGTGACAGAGCCAGCCCTGTAGCTGCTCATCTATAGCTTGTAGGCAGGCCTGAAGCCTGAAGCCAAATTCTAACCAACTTACAAAGCATTATATACTTTTCTTTGCTGAATACCTTGATACATGACAACCAATCAACAATACCTTTACATTGCATATAGCCTATCATAGCTACTTTTATTACCATATTATAGTCATTACTATTCAATTATTCAAGTAAGTCTGTTACACTTTAAGCTTGGAGTTACTTTTTCAGTTTTCTTATAGTGTAATATTCTTAAACCTCTATTCTACTTACTAGATCAACCTTGATTTGTTTGTGATATCTTTTCTGCTTGGTAGAAGCATACTTTTTTTTTGTGGACGCTTATCCTTTGCTCTGCTCATAAAACCTCTTACCAACTCAACATAACCTTTGCCTTCTTCAGCTACTGAGCGACCACTAGTTCAACCGAACGTCTTTTACCCTGTCTTGAAATTTGCTTTCATTTCTATCTCATTCTCAGTTTCTTCATTCAGAGATCTTTCTGCCTTCATATCTGTGAAACTTTCCTGTCAAACTTTCATCCTCCCCAACGGTAGTTTGCATAGTAGAGGAATCTACCAAAAGCCTGTCCCTCCACAGCTTTGTAGGAACATTGCTTCATCTCTTCAGAAGGTGAGAAAAGTTTCTGTTAAGATGAGAACTCCAGGCTCTTTGCTCTATGGGAAACACCAGAATTAACATCACTCTTGGGTCACCTTGACCTGAAAATTTTAGGAGAATGAGTAATTTTAAACATATGAACAGAAATTTACATTATCCCATTTTAGTCCTGAAAACAGGCATGAAATTCAGTCTATAAGTTCCATCTCTCTACAGGTAGTTAAATTAATTCAGTCAAAGGCAAAAGACAGTCTCCAGCAAAAGGCCATTTAAAATCAAATTAGTTACCTTAGCAATTGGGAAAGGCTATCTAATGACCAGAGAGGGAGCCAGGGGATTCTGGACCTCTAATTCAGCTAGCCAAGCTGCCTAATGTAGTTGGAAGGGAAAGTATTGCAGCAAAATACAAAATTATTTGGCATCCTGTGAATGTAAAGACTAAAACAGAGGAGACAGAGCTTCTTTTGCGTTCACGGAACTTGTAGAGGGATGATTAATTTTATTTCTTTCCATGTGGTTATTCATCCAGTTCACATTTCTATTTCTTTGTGTATTAATTTCTGATATATTTCTTCCTCCTGTAATCCACAATGGTTTTTATTTTTAGTAGGCATTCTATTATTCCAAAGTCTGTTATAAAGGCACATAGCTCCTGAACATGGAGGACTACAGCAACAGCTCTTGAAAAGTGCTGTCATTATTAAAGGGCCAGGAAAAATCAGCATGTGTTTTAAGGAGAATTGAAAGTTCCTAAAGCCTAAAACTAAGTTGCTTAGTTTTGCACTGGAAATCTTGGTCCATTTTTTCTCTATTTTCCATTAACTTCTTATACAACATCTGGAGAGTATGTCTTATAGTTATGACTAATGGTCCACATGAACTGACAGAATGTTTGTAGAAATTTGTGTAATATTATGAAGCTGCCCATAAGAAAGTCCTATTTCCATGCCTTCCACACAATAAAGGCCTCAAAAAATGTTTGCAAATCATTGAACCTCTCAAGCAAGATTAGGAACTACCTTCAAATATAAGCTTAATTTTTGTAGTTTCAGGTGGGTTTTTTTAAAATATGGATTCTTTCTAGTAAAGGAGCATTTCTATTCCTAATATTTATATATACAGAGATCAGCAAATGGTGATATCAGCATAGAGACTGAAGCAAAGTTGCAAAGTTCAGTTCAAAGTTCAGTTCAGAGTTCTGAGCAAAGTGGCAGGAGTTTTAGATAATTCCTGTTCCCTTTCCTGAATAACGGCTGAAAATCCAGCCTTTATTCCAGATCTTAGACTACAGAAACAGATAAATAAGTTTTTCTAAAACATATCTACAAACTTTCTCTTTGTAGGTGATTATTTTACTAGTTTCATGCAAAGTCTGGAACTTCTAAATAACATATCTGCCAGCTTCCTTTTAGCTGGGAAAAAAAAAAAAAGCCCAACAAATACAGAGTCTGTGAATTAACTACCTCCTATTTTCTTTGTTGCATTCCACTTACACTCCAACTCTCCTTTCTTTGTTTCTCTAAAGATTCATAATGTACAGTAACACCTACTGGAGTGGTAACACCAGTTTGAGCTCTCCCACAATGGTGCTCTGATAGGAGGAAGAATGATACAGATCCACATCTCTGTCCCTCCTTGATGCCTGCTCATCAGTCACATCCTCCCGCTCAGGGAGGACCACAATCCAGAGCAGCCTTCATGCCTAGGTGGCAAGACCTGGATGCTTGGTCCTATTTGCAGTTATTGTGGACCTTGACAGACCCCTGGAGCTGAGAATAAAATCAGTGTCTCTCTACTACAGATGGTCAACAGGCCTAAGTGAGTTAAGGCTTTGAACAGAGGCCAAATCTGTTTTGATTACTAAAAACCCTGTCATTCCAGGATCTCTCTGTCATGAGCTGTTGCTCTGCTCAGGTAGTTCTTTTTAGTACATAAACCATGCAGTTAAATATCTGTCAATTTAAAATGCATTATTTAAATAACCTTAAAATCTTCTCTGCTTTAGCTTCTTCGACCTTTCTCGGGAAAACCTGTGCATCATTTGTATGGATTTATGGAGATGTAAATGCCTAAAGTAATGTTTCAGCACTAACAAATGTGGGTAGATGTGACTTAAAAACAAGCTGATCATGCACTGGAACAGCGAAGACTGGAGGATTAAGGCAGTCAGTGAAGATGAAAGCGTAGTCAAATCTGCAGAGAAAAAATAAGCTTGCAAGGAGATCCTAAACAAGTAGAACAGGCAGGAAATATTTAAAGATTGGCCTTCACTTCTGTATGGTTTTTTTAAATAACGAACAGGTACATAACTGTTGTGAACATGTAAGTTGCTCAGCTTTAGGTGTGCCTGGCCTGATTACCTTAAAAGGAAAGTTTTACAATTCCTGTTGTCTTAAGGCATTATTTAGTGCCTACATGCTTAGAAAAGTTTTTAATGAGTCCAGTAGGGAAGATTTCACAGACCATGGAAAAAAAATCCACGTGGAACTACAGCTTCCTCCGTTGTTTGCAGCTGGTGTGAGCACAGGCCCTCACAAAGCACTTCTGCAATACTTTCTTGTTAAGCACACATGCTTTTTTCCTATTTGAACAATACAAAAAAGTAATAACTCAGACTCTGAGAATTGTGCTGACAGTCAGCTGTCACTCATTGTCCTTTAGTCTGACAACCTCAGGCATTCAGCTATGGATTCATGAGTTTTCCCCTTTCTCTTTATTTTTAAAGGAGGTGGGGGATGGGTAAGTATATCAGAGGATTCAGCCCTGAATAGACTTTTGTTTTGCTCTTTCTTTTGCCTCCTGACTGTGTCAAATGCAGTGTGTCTCTCATGCACTTTCACTCTTTAGAGAGCCTTGACTGGCCTGGCTAGTTAGTATTCAGAAACAAGCCAAAGTGGATAAATTCTCCTCTCTGGCTTGCTGAGACTGCAAATAAGTAATTAGACTAAAAGCTCGGTATTTCGGGGAGGGGAAAGGAGGAGAGGAAAGAAGACTTTTGCAGCCTGTATTGTTGACTGGAGCTTGTCAATATACTTTATAACTTTGAGAACCTGAGAAGAGAGAAAATTCAATGCGCTCTTAGGAGTATGTGCTAGTTAATACACTTGTACTGTATTTCCCTAAAGATTGTTTAGTTCTATACCCTGCCCTCTGAACAGTGGGATTTGCCATTTAATGTAAGGAGAAAAGAAAGGAAAAAAGTTAACTATGGAAATGGAAAATTCATCTTTTCCTCATAAGTAATTGAGATGTTTCAAAGACAGACATACATAGCAGAACACAGATTCCCACCCCCATTTCAGTCTGTGCTTCTCAGTTTACTTCGCTTCCAAATGTTTTTCCATGAGATCCATATCTATGGGTGAATCTGACACAGACCCAGACCGGCAGGGAATCTGAGATGTTTATTCAAAGAAATAAGCTAGTTTTATATACATTTTCAAGACCCACTATTTCCTGCTATGGTATTTTTTCATTAAGCAACCTATCACACATTGCCATGTCAGTAACACACTATCTTAATATCCTTGTATGGGGGTGATTACCTGCTGTCCACCCGTCTAGCAGCTTCTGGCAGGCTCCTCTGCCGTGTGGCATCTCCTTCCCCCAAGGTCAGGCGGAGACAAGCTTCTTTGTCCTGTCATGCCGTTCTGCAGGCAAATCCCACAGTCTGCAGTTCAATTCAATCCTATCTCTTCCCACTAATATCCAATCTTCTTTTTAACACTGACATGCCTCTGCCCCTTTTTACCTATGTAGTGTCACTTCTGCATGTTTCATCCTCCACTCTTCCAGTCAATGCCTTTCTGCCATAACCGCACCTTGATAAAAAGTGTCCTCCGCCATCTTACAGGAGGAACCAGAACCATCCTCCTGCAAAATCCTTTCTGAGCCCAGTGCTTTCTATACACCTCAAAAACTGATGATTTAGGGAGAGATTGCCTGAGTGCTTAAGGGGTGTAAGTGATTCAATAATATACTGTGTAAAAATATTCTGTAACTAATATGTCAGAAGAGAGGTCATATCCAAATATATCGCCTCATTCCTATGTATTATTAATGTGTGTATGTATATGTGTACATATATTTATATGTATTGGTATAGATATACATTCGTATCTTTATCATATCTAGATATAGCTAGATAAATAGATTTAAAATATATGAAATAGATTCTATTGCTATCTTAAATTCAGTGTCCCATCTTTCATATCCCTAGTTAAAAAAAATTCAAAGCCCAAACAACAAACATCAATTCTACATCAAGAAAAGCATCCAAAAAAGTCATTATGACTGCAGCTCACAACCCATATGTGCAAACCTGAATGGATTTCTCCTGCCTTTCCTGTCCTTCAAGCTGCACTCTTGTCTGCAGTTTCCTTCTTGTTTCAGTTTTCTTTTTCAATTATTAAAAAGCTTTTTTCTGACTTTCAAGGGTCAATATTTGTCCAGCACAACAGGCCCTAAGGATGTGACTTTTGCTTTTATATCCCTATGGTCTCTTAGGTGCTACTGCCTTTCATGACCTCTAGAGTTCAAACAGATTCCCTTCCTTCTTCTTTTTTCTTGTAACTTTGCAGCAGGCTGCATGTCTAGCTCCTGTGTTTTTACCGTTCATATGGCCTGTAACAGGTTGACAAGCAGGAGAAACAATTTTCTACTCGCTCAATCACTCTGCTTGGTCTCAATATCGTTGTTTCTTGGTGATGACTCCTTGTGAGAGGCTGGACTGTTAACGGCTAATGACTGAGATAATCAGCCATTTACAAAAGCAGCAGAGTGCTTTGCTGATGATGTGCAGGGTCACACCCGGGGCAGAGAGGGGTGTGCAACCACCACCAGCGGCTTCAAACTGCGTTTTGAGTCAGATAAGGGAAGAGGCCAAAAAAGAAGCAGACCCTGCAGAATTGGGATAATGCTTTTTATCACGCCAATGTCCTCCCTTAAAAAACCAACTCAGTTGTAGATCCAACCCCACCCTTCCCTCTCAAAGACAGGGTATCAAGACATTCATGTTATTAGTCCCTTTGATGGGGCATAACTGGCTCAAGTTTGAAAATTCCCCCTGGAGAAGTACCAGGACATTCACACATAGGTCTGAAGGTATTCATCCTTTCTCATGATATGTAACTGGCTCACTACATGGACATGAGAGATGGCTATCATGTCTTAGAAGGGATCATAAACCATCAAAGATCCCTGAAGCACACCCAGACACATTTCTGAGGCCTTCCAAGGGCCTGAGGACTGCAAGTGATCCACAATGTTGCATCAGACAGTGTAAAACTCCCCACCCAGAGGAGGTACCTGAGCATTCCCAGTTAGCCTAAGCATATACTGACCCACTGAACTTTGTGTTTCACGGGCTTTTCCCATCCACAGTGGATTAAGACTGCGACCACCTCTCTGACCGTCATTTCCACCAGTGGACATCAAAATTGCAACAATCAAGTCTCATCACTGGGTGCATGGGTGGTGATATCTTTCTACTCGGAGCCTTTCTTTCTCTTACTTACTTTTCCCTTATACATTTTTTTAATTGTTATTTTTATGTTTTATAATGCTGCTTTCCTGTAATAATAAGAACAAAAACATTTGCCTAGCTCCTTTCCTTTGCAATCAATTTGTTGTAAGATAAATCATATAGCTAGATACACATGCACACACATATGTGTGTATATTTTATATATA
>VYZQ01006449.1:33953-56400 GCA_013400655.1 Mystacornis crossleyi | reverse complement strand
GTGTCGTTTCACTCTAATCCACCCCAAGGCTCTATTAACAAGAGGCTGATTTGCCCTTCAGGGTGGGTTGTAACATTAATTTTGGCATCATAGGTGGGATTATTCTGAGAAGCGGTGAGGAAGTTTTTCTATAGAAATAACAGCCAGGGTGGTGGACAAAGGAGAACTTATTTTTGGTCAAAACCAAAATCCCCAGCAGAAGATCATAGCAATCCCAGACATGCCTGATCTCAGCTGCTCCCCACTGCTAGTTTTTCTTCTCTTGGTATGACCTGAGCATATCAGACTTGAAAGGTTTTTTGGTGTAACCCAGACCTTGTAAAGTTCTCTCCATGAGAAAGTCAAACTGACCCTCAGAGGGGGTGATGCGGAGAAAAACCTTGATCTTCAGTGGGTTACTACCAAGGGTAAGTCAAAGAAAGATTGTCCCCTCCTAATAAAATTAAACAGCTGTAATGACAACTGTTTTCCTCCTGGCATGATGTGGGGTCATAACTATTGGCATTGGCTCATAACAAGCAGTGGCAGATCAAACTACGATTCTTGCAAAAGACCATAAACTAAAACTTGGCAAAGGAAAGGCAGTAGTGTGTGGCATTTCTGGTGCTGTCCTTAAAGCAGAACAAAAGGAGCTATGGGCTACTCAGAAATCTGAGACTGAAATTACAAGATCTTTAAAAGATTCAATGAAAACATTGCAGGAACAACTAGGAAAGGAGCACTCACACTTAGCTGCTGATCATGAAGCAGTTTGGATGGAAAGGAAAATTAATCTATTATTTTGATCAGCTCTGCAGGAGGCAGAGGAGCAAATTTAATCTCTTAGAATGGAGTTAGAAACAAAAAAATTGTGAAGAAGAACCTGTGTTACCCTTGCCTTCAGAGGTGGATCATAACAATCCTAGAGTCCAGGTGTTTGGTGGCTGATTCCACATGACACTGGGACACCCCAGTGTCTGGGCTGTACCCACAGATGTGTGCTACTCAGCAGCACTTACAAGGTTGTTGCTGAGGACAGCTCAGCAAGCTCAGTACACCAGGACTCGTTCCTGATACCACACGCAGTAATAGACATTGGGATAGGATGTCAGCACATCTTGTGTCTGTACTGCAGCAGAATAACTCATGAGCTAAAGCTTGAAGGTGATAATGCCACACACCTACAAGACCCTTTCCAGCAGTAGTGTCCAGACATAGACTGTGGGTCAAGAAAGACAGTCTTGGGTGGGGAAAATACTGGTGCACACAAGAGTGCAGACACCTATCCTGTCTGCCTTACTGCTTAATCCATCTTCCCATCTTGTCACATTCCACACTTGACTCCGGGCAAAGATGACCGATGTCCTCTTTTGAAGTCTTACGTTGACCACTTTGTGAGAGGCTGTGTGGTCACCCTGAATTGCAATAGGTCTGAATTAGTCAATTACTTGTTAGGCAGTATAATTGTTCCCGTACACTGATACCTAAGCCATAATCAGTTTCTATAGATCTATAATGCCTCACGTTACTCTTGATTTAAACAGGCAGAAGGACCTGAAGTTTGACAGGGGTATGACTTGGCCTTTAGGGAGGAGCATTTGTACTCAATCCTGGCAAACTCCCAAGGCCCATTTTTCCTAAGAGAAGACAAGTCATATAGGTAGAGGAAATATGATGTAGTAGACTAATCAGTAAAGATGGGAAAATCAAACAAGTTTTGTGTCTTTCCAGCTTATTTAGATCTGTAGAACTAGAAGCTCTCAAAGCTCACCTCGTAGTGATTTCTCAGAGATCAGATAAATTGATTAGACTAGCTTTGAATTAAAAAAAGGGTTAATATTTATGATGTACAGATGGCATCACTGGCTGAGAGTGAAGTCCTCTCTAGGACAAGAGAAACAGAAACCCATAAATGCACAGAGCGAGGTTGTAATATCCAGTAACCCTTAAATCCATGTTTTCTTCGTTTTTAATAGAGTTGTGAATTTTATTTCCTAGGCTTATCTTTATAAGGCCCAAAGTTGGAGGCAGGGAAGTATATTTTCCTAGACTGGGTAATTTCTTGTAGATTTTCTATAAAATGGATACCGCTTAATGTGATGAAAGGTATTGCCGTCACCTGCGAGTCTGTCCTGTGTCAGTTCTTAATCCTTACAACCACAGAAAAATGCTCCAGCAGTTTACCTGAAGCTGTTTAAATTCCTGTCTCTAGGACAGGCCCTAGTTTTCACTTTCCCGACTACAGGAACAGAAATACTTCTTTTAAGGATCTTTGAATTGTAAATAAATAGAACTGCAAGCATAAATAAGCATACAGGCCTGGATCTCTCTTGCTGTTAATTCTGTATGGGAACTGGAATAAATTTAAATTAGCAGAAGACTTGTTTTCATCCTAGTTGAGCTGAAGACAATTTGACTGCATTTAGTAAGCTGATTGTCGTGGTTTGACGCTGGTTTAAATGTCAAACAACAAAATCTAATTATGCGTATAAGTCGAATATGGATTCATTGAGGAAAATGTAAAGAAATTTCAGGGCAAAACAAGGTTCACATTTAAACAGTTGTAATATAACAGAAAGTTTATTATTAACAGAATGGGGGAAAAGGACTGATAAGAAATTAAAGCAAACCTTTAAAACACTTCTTCTTTCCCAATGGTTTTTTTTTTTCCTTTACCATAAACCTTTCACAAGTGAAAACTAAACATGAACATGGTATTTTGGTCAGAGTTGTACTTTTTAAGAGTCTATTTATGCCTTAGGAAAAGAGGTTTCTTCTGTTGTGCCATAGAGTTTTCACAAACCCACAGTCCCGCCCAGAGGAAAAAAATCTGTTGAAGTGAAGAAAAGCATCTTTTCCATGAATTTTGTGCAGTTTTCCCATACTGCAGAAATCACAGGCCATGGGAGAAAATGGGGTTTTAATTTTTCATGGATGAGTTATCTCAGTCTGAAAGCACAAATTCTTTGCTTCAAGTCTCCAACAACTTCTCATAACTTCTGTATGGCCTGGCATGGGCCTTTCTTTAAAGTCACAGGCTGCACAAGAATTTCTCATCCCCCCAAGTTTTTTCCAAATGGATTAAAACCCCTTTCTATGGCTTTACAAGAAGCATCTTTTAGGCTTCATGCTACAAAGCACAGCAGCCCGCTTTTCCCGTTGCTATAGCTGCCTTCCCACGTGGTCCTGCCCCAGCCCCTCTGCCTCTGACCTTGGAATCGCCATGTTCAGCTTTGTCCCATGTGACTTTACTTTTCTCCTCCTTCCTCGCTGACTTGAAAGAAAGGGTGTTTCTTCCTGGCTGCAGTGTGGTGTTTCCTTTGGCCTTGGCAAGGGCTGTGCTGGATGCAAAGGTGTCCTGTTGGCTCCCACCAGTCCCAGCGGTTCCATGACTTTATCTCAGCCACGCGTCCTCAGCCCCAGGCTGCCTGCGGAGCAGGGACAGCTCGCCCCTGGGAGGGGAGGGCCGGCCCCACACCGCTGCCATGCTGAGGGGTCGAGGAGGAGGGCCTGGCCCAGACCCGGGCCTGGGCCCAGGCCTCGGGACCCCCACCCTCAACCACCCCTCGATCCTTGAACCCAAAAGACAAAGAGCCAACTCCCACCGTGCATGGGTTTTATATATGCAAAAACCGTGAAAGCGATTGGCTCAGAAATCTGTCCATCATGCAGGTTCAACCCATTACACTGATAAACAACACCCATACTTTTGCCTTGATAGTTACTTATGGCTCTGCATTATATATTACATTTTTATATGTGCAGTATTTTTACAATCAGAAATCATGGTAGCCTTGATGGCATCTGAGACACTCTGAACTGCCTCCTAAAAGCAAGAAGACATTGCAATATAACAATTCTGGTAAAAGAAAAATTACATTGCAAATCAGAATTTAAGATTGTCAGAAAACGTTGATCCAAACAAACTATCTTTCAAGAATATTTTAAGCCAGACAGAATTTTTCTTCAAGAAACTGTCTTGAAGTGCAGACAGACTCTATTCAGGTAAACACATTCAATGTTTCTTTCTCTAGTATTAATAAAAATCCACATTTCATGGGAATCTATCAATTAAATGAAAGGATATATTTTCAAGAAAATGTATTGTTTAAATGTTATCATTGTTACCTTTAATTGCTTACAGAATCACAAAATCATAGACTATTCTGAGTTGGAAGGGACCCACAGGGATCATTGGGTCCAGCCCTTAAGTGAATGTCCATATGCTGTCATATAGAATTAAATATATGCATCTGTATTTCTATCTTTTTTGTGTGCCGCTTGTCTATATACATGCTTTTCCAAGCATTTAGGATTATTGATCTATTTACAAGAAAAAGGCATAATCTGCAAAATATATAAAAGGTTATTCATGTTCATATGCTTTCTATTTATTTAAAAATGTCAGATTGAGAAAATTGACCATGTCTTCCCTGGTTTTACAGTGTGATTCACACAGATAGAATTCTTCACATATGTAAAAGGTAATTGATTTCAAAGATATTTTGCAGAGGCACAGCAGATTTATTTACCAAGTAAGAGCTAGGCCTTAATGGTCAATTAAAATAAATAACATAATCCCACTGTTTTATGAAAATCAAAACAGAAATCAGCAGTTATTACTCTAAAAATGTCATATTAATTTTAAGTACTATATCTTAAAATATACTTAGAAATAGAAGCAATGGGATTTTTTGCAGACACAGAAATATATGAACACTAGCAGAGGGGAAGTCCAGCCATAGCAGTTTCTGTAATTTTTGACCTCTCATAATGTCTGTTTCTTAAAAAGAGAAGAAAACATAATAAATCTAGTCACAAATCAAAAGGGGAAAAAGTATGATTAACTTGTTAGAGCAAAATCCAAAGCACATATATAGGAACCTTAGGTCTGTGCTACTCATACCTCTGTTTAAACAGCATGCATGAATGTCATTTCTATAGGTGCAAACCTTCAGATATAATGTCTATGGGAAAAAATAGATGTAACCTTATCTGTAGTTCACTTTGCAAGCCAAATTTGTTACTTTGCTTTTATCAGAGGATTTAGAGTCTTCATACTGTACTAAAAGCCATATCTATGGATTAGATTTCTCTTCATCTCATTAGACATTGACCATATGACTTTTGCACTATGTAAATATTTCCTAACATATTACTATTTCTTTAAAGAAAATATGCATTTTTCTTGGTTCTGAATAATAATACTATAAAATCCATTCAATGAAATTGTGAAAGTAACTGGCTAACTGTCTTTTTTTTTCCTTGAGGACATTCTACAGTAGGCACTAAAGTACTTCAGGTATTCCAGAATCATGTAAACTATCCTAAAAATGCGTTGTGAAGATGAGGAAGTGACGATAGTTCATTATTTTATGCAATGAACTGACATGAAAGACTACATTTTAAAGACTCCAGTAACTTAATTCTCTTTGCTCGCTGAATATCAATTGGTCCATACCAAGGATGTTTTGCCTAGTTAATGTAGAATTAATTCTTTGATAAACAATGGCTTGATTTTTGGTCAAAGAGAAAACTGCAGTTTGGAAAATTTTTTTTCTGGTCTTTTCTGATAGTAAATAGTAGTGGGTTTCACCTGTTCTGGTTTAAAATCCTTTGGGTTTTATGAATAACTTCTTAAATTTCAGCAGAATTTGCTGTTACTGTAATTCCTCCAGAGAGGAGCACTAAAGAAATTAGGAAAAATGCCTTACTCCCAAGACACTTTAAAGCTCAAAGTCACAATGTGTCACCTCTCCTTGCATGGATTAATATCTAAAGCCCTGGTTTGGCAAGGCATACATGCAAGGCATACATGATGCTAAGCCCAAACAGTAGTCCTGATGACTTTGATGGGTTTACACATGCACTTAAAATTATTTCTTGTTTAAATGCCTTGTTGCTTGGGGACATAAAATGCTGCTTGAGATAAAAGAAAGAGGTATAAACTGGTCCACTGATACACAGAAGTCACTCTACAATTTCAAACATTAATTTAACCTAATTTCACAATCAAATTCTAGAGGTGCAAAGGAATTTGGAACTAACTGGAGGAATAGGTGGGATTTGAGAACAATACTGAGGCTGTTGTCAACTTCTGCATTGGTGTAAGACCATGGCAAGTATAATACCTTGCAGGTTTCAGATAATCTGTCAACATGTAATTTTTTCTTTTCTTTCAAAGGGATGTTGCTTATCATGGTGGGGTACAAAAGTCTTTCTTTTTTGCATGGGGTATGCGTGACATTTTTGCGATTCAGATGCAAGGCTGACACATGCAGGAAATGACAGATAGCAGTAGTGTAATAAAAGAGTTAAATCAAAACCAAAGCAAGACATATTTCTCGTTGTTTTGAAAGCACTGACCTAAGCACCTCTTCAGGATTTTATTAGTAAAGTTTAAAAATATTTGGAGATGACTAGTGCTCTCTTGTAATAGCCTAAAAGAGCTGACTTGTCATCAAATGTGTTTGAGATGCTTTTATATGGAGTTTCATGCCTGTTTGTGAAAGAGGAATTTCTTAGGCCTTTGTCCAAAACCACTGAGAGGTTATTGAATGTCAGGTGTCAGGGCTCAAAACAGCCTGTCATAGGTGCAAAACAGTGCAGAGCTGGGGGGAGAAAAAGAAAGGAGAAAAGAAAGAAAAGAAAGAGAAACAGCTAGAGAGTAAAAACGCAAAAGCTGTATGTGTAAAAGCTTTTAAGCAGCCCTTCCATTCTATCCCTGAAGGTCAGCATGTCACTGGACTAGTACATGCTGTATAGTCACTGCCAGCAAGTCTTTCCATAAATTAAAATGAAAAATTAAAAAAGCTACGTGTAGAATTATATGCAGATTCAATCATGAGTTTTGATCCTGGGTTTGATTCTAGCATGAATTTTCTTCTGCTGATTAAGTGGCTTTCATGTTCCTCACTTACTTTTAAGGATCAAAAGACATCAAGGTACCTCACTGAGCTAACAGTCTCTGCCCCACAGATCTTACAATGTAATCTTCATGTCTGTGATCTCTAATTCCTGCAGTTTGTCCAGGTATTCCCATCACAAGGGAAAGAGCTGAGTAAGCAGTGTATATACTAACCCAAAGGACCATAAATAAAAAGGTTTTGCACATTTTTTTCCTCCTCTCAGAATAAAATAGGAAATTTTCAGCTCTGCTGTTGCTTAGACGAAGCTGACGTTGCTTTTTTCTTAACATCTACCTCTACATGCTCTAGCATCAAACAATAGAAGATCCCAACTGAATATCCTCATATCATATATAATGATCAATTTCAGACCATATGCAACTGGGCAGAGAGCTGTTCAGTTGGACACTGCAGTTGCTGTTAATGAGGGTTGTTATGTGATAATTGAAAACATATGTTGCCCATGCACCACCACCACGATTGTAGAAGTAGAAACGGAAATGTCCTTTTGCGCTGATTAGGACTGATCCTCCCACAATGGAGCTGCAGTAGGATTCACAGGGGTCTTGAGCACTGGTCTGCACCATGACACTTTTGGACAGTACTGTACGGTTTTTTAATATGTTTTGGTGTATGTAATTAATAATTGTCCTGCAGTACATTGTCCTCTTCCACTAGCTACAGCCTGAATTCATTGATATCATCTCCTTAAAAGTTTGAAACCCCCCAGTGACAGGAATATTAATGTGCCAACACTGTCATATCTATTTCAGCTCATACATATGCAATTTCTTTGTTTTCAAAGATTTATGTCAGACTTTGCCGAAGTGAGGTATTCTACCATTTTAGATAATAGCATGCCAAAATGATGTTATCAGGCACATTCAGCACTCATTCAAGCAAATGGGAAGGAGCATCCATTCCTTCATAGCTTAAACAGAGAGAAACTGTTATTTATCCTTATTTGATGAAGAAATCTTTCAGGAGGAAAGAGTGTACTTTTAGAAGAAGATTATGGTCATCCTGTGGATTATCTTTTAATTAAGAATGGATGATTTGTGCCCACTCTGCTGTAGCAAATGTCTTGCTGCTAATGAAGTTTAAACAGACTTGCTTTATTTAATTACAGCTAATCACTAGGGTAAAATGTGGAATTGTCTTTGATCCACATGTAGAATGGTAATCCTTGTGGCAGATAGCATCTCTTATTCCCTCAAATTCTTTTCAGTTTCTCCAGGAGGTCCCAGCTTAACTAAGGGTTAATTGAGATAGCTGGACTGCTGTGATTGATGTATTTTTGCTCAGGGATGCCATCCTGCCTTTCCAAGGACTCTCTCTCTCGCTCTCTTTCCCCCGCACCCTCCGCCCCTTCTCTCCCCCTCTCTCTCTGTGCAGTCACCTTCAGGCCATGTAATGTAGTAGATGCCTGCTTGTTTGACATGAGGGACCTGAGGGGGCCAAGGTCCTGCTGGATCAGTGAGGGAAAGAACAGAAACTGCTGGAGGGAGAGCAGAGGTTAGGAGAGGCCAGCAGAGACCAGTGTAAAGCAGAAGAGGGCACTAGTAAACTGACCTATTTCAACCACAACTCTTTACACTCTGAGCAGAAAAAAAAAATATTGATTGAATATTGAAAGCAATATACTGCTTGGTGAGGGAATAACACCAAAGATATTTTATTTCATCTTATTGTTTTGTTTTACTTCAGTTTTTTATTTAGTTAATTTGAATTTAATTTGTGGGGGTGGGGGGTTGGTTTTATTTTTAGTTTAGTTTATTAATAAAAAGTGGTACTGCCTTCAAGGAATGTTGATTTCCAGCTTTTTAAAACATGGCAAGTACAGCTTGTGGAACTGAAAAGTCACCAAAAGAATATGGGGATTTGTATTTTCTATAGAGAACTTGTGGTCTCATAATATTGCCTGATGCTCACAACCCTTCCGCAACAATTTTCCTTACTTCTCCGTTCCCAGAACTTTCTGAGGCTGGTGAAAACTGTGGAAAGAGCCATCCATAGGTATCATGCTCAGTAGATAAAATCAGTTTCAAGAACTAAAGTTTATACAACTGGTTTCTTACTGTCTTTTGTACTTAGCAAGAAATGTTGACTTAAAATTACTGGCCTTAACTTTTATCTTCTAAACTAATTTTGTCACTTTGTCTTTCTATTTTGTTTTTCTTTATTTCTTTTTTGACGGTAAAATAAGTCACCGTTGTATGAACAAGTTCTGATTTCTTGTTATCGTCTATTAAAATAGAATAACGTTTATTTCATTCTTTGAAAATGGTATGTCTTTTCTTTTCTTTTCTTTTCTTTTCTTTTCTTTTCTTTTCTTTTCTTTTCTTTTCTTTTCTTTTCTTTTCTTTTCTTTTCTTTTCTTTTCTTTTCTTTTCTTTTCTTTTCTTTTCTTTTCTTTTCTTTTCTTTTCTTTTCTTTTCTTTTCTTTTCTTTTCTTTTCTTTTCTTTTCTTTTCTTTTCTTTTCTTTTCTTTTCTTTTCTTTTCTTTTCTTTTCTTTTCTTTTNTAATTAGCTCAGTGAAAAAGCTGATTGTTTTTATTTACAGGAACTGTTAACTTACACACTGGCAATAGAGGCTGAAGACATAGAATATCTCTTTTGTGCAAAATTTGAATAATTAAAATAGAATGGTTTGCAATTAGTTTCCACGATAATCCATTAAACATCTGCAGTTTTGTCTCTCCATCGGGATCCATATCTGTGCTGAAGTCACATCCTGATAACATCTGCACGTTAGTGATAGCTTGTGCTTTAGTCTTTATGGTCTGCTGATGAGAGATTCTTCAAGAGCCTCTCAGTCATCAGAACTACTGTTGAAAATTTTGCTTGTGACATCCTGAAGGTGCTTAATTTACATTTGCCATATGTCATAATGCATGAAGATACTCTTAGTTAAACTGTTTAACATCCTGGCCTTTTTTCACTTTGCTGCTTTGGAGTTGGTTTTTTCCCTATCTTTCCCATGAAACTGGTTTTCACTTTTTCCAAAGATTGTGACTCCAAACTAAATTTTCAGTGGTAAGATTTATTTTGTTCTGAGTTATTTCAACATCACAGATGAAATTAAAAGTCATGTCAAAAAGTTTGTAAGGAGGAAGAGGATCTTCATTCCTGCTTGCATGGCAACAACAGCTGCTTCCACATGAAAAGGCCAGCTTGTTAAACATCATGTAACACTGATTGTACTGAATATCTTAAAGGTCAGGTATTGACAGGCACTGAGCTGCTTATGTTTCCCGAGTGGCCCCAATTACATTCAACCTGAGTAAGTAGTCAATAAACAATGACATTAACATATGTAGAAAAAGTGTTTATTTTACATTTCCAAGACAATTGGCAATCTCCCACTTATCATCCAAATGCAGAAGCTAGATTGTGGGCTCTTCGATGAATAAGCATAACAAGAAAGAGGTTATGGTTCTTAGAGACCTCAGGCCTGTCTGGGAAATTTCAGGTAGGCTGTCTGACACACAAGCACAAAATGGATTTCTCTCCCTGGTTTTACACAAAAATTCTAAGGAGAAAAGATACTTATATTGTCCCTCATGCAATGTAATATGTAGCCATGTCATATATGTAGCCAGAATGTATTCAAAGGATCTGTGAGGATTCAATTAAATCTTAAGTTAAAGTAAAATATGGATGATTTGTATTGCTTACATACTCTCAGTGCTGCTGTAGAAATTAATCATCCTTCTTACTTGTGAGCACTTTTTCTCACTCTGTGAACAGAATTTCTAACTGTGTTTGGACAAGTATAGAAACTTCACAATCTACTGTGGGAAGCATGCATAGACCTGTCAAATAAATGAGGCTTTGGGACCTCCCTTGCAGCACAGTATAAAGGAGAAAAGAGATTTATCAAAAGAATTTATAAAATATTAAAAAAATAAGACAAAATATTGCAGATTCATTCAATTTCATTCCCAAACTGCAGGTTTAATGCAGGTACATTAGCCTGCCTGCTTACTTGCATCACAGCAATTACTGCTGTCTGCTGAAGGAGCAGCTCGACTCCTCCCAGCCAGCAGCAAGAAAAGGTGGGACTGCCGCCAGACAGAGTGGGACCCTTAAACCATAAGGATGCGACTGAGGTGAAGCTGGTAAATACCCCTTACCCCCTCTCCATGAGGGCTCCATGTATATAGTATTTNAGTATTTTCATAGCAGTAACTTGCTTTCAGAGGATAAGATAATTCATTGAGTATCATTGCTTTGCAGCAGAATGATTTTTACAGGCGCCAGCTGACATCAGTTGGTCTTGGTGTTGCACAGATCAGAAGATACATTTTTTTGCACCAGAAGGTTTTCTGTAAAAATAAACTATGGCAGAATATAAGTACTAACACATCTTACAGCTAGAGAAATGAGTTCAGACAGACTAACTCTCCCATTTAATAAAGATTTAACTCTATGCTTAGCTTTCATGGGATCACTCCAGGGTTTTAAATTAAACACCAATTTAAGTGCATTGCTGGATCACAACCAAAATCACAAAATAAGTCTTTAGCAGTTCCAGGACTTGAAATGTGAGTCTCTGATTCCCAATGCTTTAACTTACAGGAACATCCTTCTTCAGTTAAGGTCTTAATCTGATGACTTTTCAAAATGAAAGAAACTTTCTAAAGGTTTAGAAATCTGCGCAGATCAATGACATATCTGAAGCTTTATTGAATCTGTTATAATTGCATTGTTTTTTGAATTGAGGGGAAAAGCAAACTAGTATTTTACAATGACTCTCGCTCTGCAGGGATACAAAAATAAAAGAGAAGGACTACAGGTTAATTCAACTTCTAGAAAAGCTTGTCATAGGTCTGAATATTTTTCATTTTGTTCATTTTTCTTTCCAACAGGTGGATAAGCAGGATAACATGACTTAGTGATGCTTTGTGAACATCAATTTATTTGAAGACAATCATAAAGTGTTTCAAGATAAGAAAGCAATATTTCAACCTGTTCCACTGAGCATGATAAAGACCAACGCCTTCCCCTGTACCACCAACTCAGTGTAGTATTCACTGATGGGTTATTCCTGATCAAGAATCTCTTTGGTGTGTTAGAAACCTAAGCAAAACAATGAACTCCTGGAGGTTTGATTTGCCTGCCCCATACTCAAGAAACTGGCTGAAATTATCATGGCTTTCTTTTTTTCTTTTTTTTTTTTTTTGGCCTTTTGTCTCCTGCAAAGCTGTAGGTATAGTCTTTGTTTATAGGGTTCAGTTTGAGAACCCTAATTCTGCTCTGTTAAATGACTTCACTTTTATGACATTTGTGTGATCAGTGCATCCTCAGAAACTCATGTCTCAGTGTCATAACAAAGAAGGGTGGTTTGTCTCAGACACAAAATTGTAGGGCAGGCATGGGAAGGTAGAAAGGTAAAGGGAAAAGTCAAATATATTGTAAAGGAATTGGTTACCTCTGATTATTGGTCCATTTTGAATGAATGACAGACTGATTCAAGGCTGGAGGCAAAGGAGTGGGCACAATAGAGAGCTGAATGTTGAAGCAAGGTCAAAGTAGGAAATCCAGGCTCTTGGGGTGCTTCTGCATACTATGTCATTTCAAGTGCTGCTTCAAACAGCAAGCATGACACTTAGCTCTGAAACAGCTAATGTCCAGTGAATCGGTCACCTTTTATTTAGTTTTATTGTAAACTGAGTAATTGTCCCAGCTTGGGGATTGATGCCACAAAGAATAATGAAGCTGGTCATTTTGAAAGTTCACAATTTTCATTACCATAATTGCCTTTCAATTTTGCGGCCAGTGATACATATCCCCATGTTATTGTTTAAGTTTGCTCTTCCACTGTTGTTTCTAGTGGTCTGGGAACAGATGGCCTTTTACAGCAGATATATTATGAACACAGAAGAAATGAGTCTCCTAAAGAACATTTAGTCCAGTACTAAAGTAATTACAGAAGCAATGTAGAGAAGAACTTTTAGATTGTAATTATTCTATATAGACTTTGGGATATTATCTAATGGGTAAAACTTGGACTGTGGTCAAGAAAAAAAGAAAAAGGAGCAATGTATAACAGATACAGCTTGGTATCTCACATTTAAGCCTAAGTGGAAGCATGAATCAGCAAACAAAATGAAGAGGAATTCTCAGTCTGGAAGAGAGATGTTGCCAGAGACATGTCAGGAAAGAATCTCAGGAAGAAAATAGAGGTTCTGTGAGTTGAGACAAAGATAAAAATCCTGCATTTGTGCAGAATAACAGGAAATGGGAATTTTACTAGTAAGAGATTGCTGTCCACATCATCGTGATGTGAAGATGTTTATGAAAGTACTACACACATACTTGTTACAAGGCTGTGCTATGATAGAACAAGGGATAATGTTTTTCAACTGAAAGAGGGCAGGTCTAGCTTTGATAATAGGAAAGAATTCTTTACTGTGAGGGTGGTGATGCACTGGAACAGGTGGCCCAGAGATGTTGTGGCTGCCTCATCCCTAAAAGTGTTCAAAGCCAGGGTAGAATGGGGCTTTGAGCAACCTGCTCTCGGTCTGGAAGTCATCCCTGCCCACGGCTGGCGGGTTGGAACTAGATGATCTTGAAGGTCCCTTCAAACCCAAACCATTCTACAACTCTGTAAGTATAATTTAAACAATAGGAAAAGAGGAGATTCTTCCATTTATTTTCAGTGGAGTTTTTCCTCTCCTGTCCTGCTTGTGGGATGTTCTTTTGACTTCTAATCTTATACAGTACACCTTTTTTTTTCCTTTTCTGTTTGCACAGCCTGAACACACTCCTTTACCATCAGACCTTCCACTGCAAGGCAGTGCTGAAGCCGCTGAAATCCAGTTATATAATTTCTTTGCTATTATCTCATTCCTTCTGCAAGTGTTTCTCCACCTGCAGTTAGAATTGGGTGAAGCTGAGTGCCTTAGATGTAGAATCTGGTAAGCACAACAAACTCCCAGTAGACCCGGGAGTGAGGGTTCTAGTAAACTCTGAACCTCAGCAAACCCACTTATACTAAAAGCCTTGTTAAAACCTGCGTTGCTCATTTTGGGTCGGACTTGGAGTTTTGCTTGACTGGCTGGGGGGATTTTGGCTGTAGTGTTCCTGCTGCCTTTTTTTAGCAATGGCATTTTTAATTTCTGGTGTCACTTTGAGTGTCTCTAGCACTTTGTTTTCTATGAAACTTTACTCCATCAAAATCATTTTGGAAAGAGGTGTCATACAGGGCCCTGGGTAATAACTCCAGTTCATGTTTCCCAACATAATGGTGGAAGGCTGTGTGTGCAGCTGCAATTTGGGAAAGTATGTAAGTGGTGGCAAATTTAGCCATCACACGGCCCGTATGGCTGACACAGGAGCACCAGGGTATGAAGGTCATGAGCAAAGTCATGCTCTGTCGTGCCTTTGTTTATAAAACTCCCTGGGCTTACAATACATGACCATACAACTGCTGAGGTGCTGCAGCCCAGGGTGTCAGGAAAATACCAGTTTCATTAGGATTCTTGAACCCTATCATGTTACACTTCAGAAGTAGTGACCAGTTTATTTAAAACAAAGAAGGTTTGACCTTTCTCCCCTTTCAAAACCAAAAACACATGAAGATTAAACTGACTCATTTCCGGCTTCAAAACAAGCTCTAAGAAACATTTTTTCCCAAGTACAATTTGTGCACTTTCTCTTCTTTCCCTCTTTGCGATCTCTTTACCCCTCCCTGGGTTTTGCATAAATATCTCATATCCTTCTTGTCGAGGTCAACATATTTATTACTTATATTCAGAGTATAGTTCTTTTTTATTTCTGGTTTTCTTTCTTTTTTCCTTTCTTCCTTCCTTTCTTTCTTTTTATGTGTTGTTTATAACCGTGACCCTTGATCCTCCAAGTTTTAAAACAGCTTGGCTTTCAGCAGCTAGATCTGACAAGGTCAGCATTTTCCTGTTTATTCTGAGAATACTATTTACCCTCTGGGGTTTTTAAAAGAAGTTCTATAAAACATCATTTGGAAAAAGTTTGTAGCATTCAACGACTTCCATAAACCTAGTGCTCAGCATAGAGTAACTGTTAATTCTTCTTGCAGAACTCAGAACAATTAAGATTGATTTTTCTCCTCCCTGCAAAACTTGCCTACACAAATGAATTTTGCAAGAATATTGGTAAGTATTTCAGGCTAAACGCACTAGCAACCTACTAATAGTCAGCATAGTCTTTTGCATCATTGTCAAATATAATAAAATTAGACATACTGTATGATCAATTAGTTCCTAGGATAACCTTATTTTTACATAAGTATAACAGAGCTGTATTTATTCCTTTGAGGGATTTGATTGGAAATAAATGATTGTTGTGTCAGCTTTCTGTCAAAATAGCAAACAATCTTGTAATCTTCAGAAAGTCAGAACATGACAGAACCAGTGATACAAAAGCAGTGTGTCCTTGGGCTAATACCAGATCTTTGTAAGTGATGTTAAATTTACCTTCATTTAAAACAAGCTAATTTAAACAACCTCAGAAGATTTTCAAGAAGAAGGTAATTGCTCAAACACAAGTGTCCCCAAGACCACGTTAAAAATGACACTGCTGTTAGCGCGTGTTGGGAATTGCAGAAAATTGCAGATTTTCCCTCTGCAATTTCCTTTTTCCTTTCCTTTCCCTTCCTTTTCTCTTTCCTCCAACTCTCTATTCATTGAAACCAATGGGAACGAAGCTCTGCAGTATAAGCAGAAAGTGGGGATGCAAAGAATAACAGAAAAACATCTGCAGCAAAACTGGAGGATTTCTGTAAGTGAGTGAAAAATGCTGCTGTTTGAGAGTTTACTTTACAGGCCTTCTGCATGCCATTTACAGAGACACAGCAGAGAAACCTGCTAGCAGCCATCAGGTCACCAGGATGCTTCTTGGAACAGCCTCCTAGAAAAAGAGAGGGATGGACAGACAGACAGACAGACAGAGACACATGCGAGCTCAGAAAGCCTTCCCAAAACCTGTGTGTATAGATAAGGTGCAGACTTCAAAATCCGTGGTCTCTGGAGAAAATAGCTTCTGAAATATTTTTGCGGTGAACTTAGGAGTATTACCCAACTCAGTACAACTCAGTTCCTCCACTGAGAGTGTTCCTCAGGAGACAGAGATGTCCTTCCCTGCAAGAGCACCGTGCTCATCTATCTTTCATTTGCCCCTCTGTGCTTTCTACAGGGAGGTGAGATTAGTAAAAGTAAACATTTGAAGAAGTGCCCTGAATTTTCCATGTTTGTTCTCAGCCTAAAGGTAAATTCTTCTGGAAAGTTTAGTAAGATTCTGTTTGTCTGATTTTCAACTAGCCAGGCACATAATAAAATGTTTTTCACATTTTAAGATTATTTTTTTTCCCCAGGCTGCTTTATTTTCTGGTTTAGATAATGTCAAAACTGGCCTATTTTAGAAGGAATGCTTTGTTCAGTTTGAAAGAGGTGGATGATAACGAAAGGAAGCTAGTAAAGCCCAAGTAAAAATTTCAGAGAAAATATTAAGAATGTATAATTTTCCTTCCTGAGAGGCTGAATTTCAGCTTGAACAGAACTTGTATGTGATTGTGTCTGAGTATTTAAAACATGCTTAAATGAAGGAGATCAGGGTAATGTTTCACAAACACCCTTCTACTAGTGATTTGCTGAGTTTTTGATAAGTTGCTACTGTTCTCTGTGCATTAGGGTGCTCACCTCCTTTATCCCAGTTCTGTGAGGAACCATTAGGTATTTACACAAGAAGTTTTCAAAGTCCATTTTTTTATCACCATCATGATTCATGTATTAAATTAAATAGTTACATGTTTAGCTGGCAATTAATATGAAATCAAATTATTGCAAAAGCAAAGAACTTCCCCTTGGTAACAATGGTTAATCCAAAGCCAGGATGAGTTAACCAGGAGAATTTGAGTATATTTGAGTGAATGGCTTAGTCTCACACACCGCACATCAGCAAAATCTGGTGTAACTATAAGGCGGCTAACTGAAAGGTTTCACAGAACCTTTCATCTGGTGGAGAAAATCTTATAACAATAACAAAGAAAATGTTACATGCAAGGTAGAGAAATAAAATATAATTTCTGTAAAAGATGAATTTCATTTTAAGGGACACCAAGTTTTCTGCTGGAAAATATTACATCTGGAATGTTACAATAACAAAGTTTTAATCATTATTTCTCATGGTCTTTCTTGAAATGAACACATTGTACTGTTTAAATATTTTATACAAAAACATGGTCTAGACATGTACATGTACCAGTGGAATGAAATCATCAATAACCACTATCTAAAATGAATTACATTCCAAAAGCACAGGCTAATGCTTTATCTTCTTTTTCATGGGACTGATCTCTATCAGATTGATTTATGTAGCAGCCAATCATGTTTCAGTAAACTCTAGCATGCACATGCATCTTTAAATGATGATAAGCTGTGATTGTCAATTTATTTGTACACCAGAGGCAAAAAAATCCAACCCCCCCAAAAAACAAAAACAAAACAAAAAACAACAAACAAACAAACAAAACAAAACAAACAAACAAGAAAACCCCCACACCAAAACCAACAACACCCCAACCTGCAACAGCAGTAGTGTGCTTCCCCAACAGAAAAACATGCAGAAAAGCTAACGTCTCCTATTGTTCCTTAACTTCCATGTCACATGCATGGCCAAATTAACATAATAGGATACAAAAATATATATCCTTAGGGGGGAGGGTTAAAAAATGTATGCTATGCTATGACAGATGATAAAGAAGCTTATTTTTTACTCGCATGTTTACATTGTTTGCTTTGGTAGAATGTGGGGGGGTTTTTACATTACATTATTTCCTTTGATAGTAGATGCTTTTGTTGGTAGTTGGAGTGATTGGCAGCTTCAAGCTGTTCTGTTTAATTGCCTTTCCACTTTGCAAAAGTCTATGTTTAGAAGACACTGTTTCACAAATAAATCAAGTGTGTAGAGGTGTGTGTGTGTGTGTGTGTGTGTGTGTGTTTCTGTGTGTGTGTGTGTGTGTGTGTGTGTGTGTGCGTGTGCAAGAGAGACAACCGGGAAAAGAATTTCTTCAATCAGATGCACTACCCATTCTGCTATGGTTTTTTCTGTATTTCTTTTCACTGTGCACTGGTTTGTTTCTATCTGTTTCTCAGTCCGTCTCCGAAGAAGTAGTGTGGTGTTGGTTTGGATTAGTACTATTTGTGGTATCCGGTTCATTTCAAAGGAAGCAGGAGAGATGACAGTCTCAGGAAAAAGTGAAAAAGAAAACAGGCTAGAGTACATCCAACGTTCATCATTTGTTTTTATATAAAAAGAAAACAAAAGATATATATAGAGGGGAGGAAAAAAAATTTTCTGCATTGTGTTCTTTGTTTTTGTGTGCTTTACCCTTTGGACTCTTTTTTGGAGGATATTTTTCAGATTTTATTCCAAGTCCTAATTAAATTGTTTTATCTCTTTCTTATTTCAGACCACAGTATATGGATCCTTTGGAGAGTTTATTTTTGGTTTGTGTTTTACTGACAAAGGGAAGTAAATTCTGTTTTATGTATTTAAGTAAGAGTTTAGAAGCAAGAGAAGCAGTGTCTACAGCACATGAGCAACTGCTGCCCAAGCCTGTAAAGAGTTGCTGAAAACAAGTAATTTGAAAACTCAGTGTCTAGTGACATCTTCACATTTCAAATTAGCCAAGATAGCTCTGAATTTTATTTCCTGAAATTATAACAGAATGTTCAAAAGGTGTTTATTTCAGTAGTGACACTATTTTTCTTTGATTAGCAAACCTGAACAGTTTTAGGAATTTCATGAGCAGTTTTAGGGGTCTCATGAATAAATAAATGGAAACATTTCAAAAATGCTGTATAAAAATGTCTTTTTCTTTACACACAAGTACAGATGTTCTGTGCAGTGAGGTGTAATGGTAAAATGGAAGCTGTGTTATGTTGGTTCACGGTCTGAATTGTAGTTAAAACCATTGTACAGGAAATGTCCAAGACCTTTAAGCACTCTAGGACTTCAGAAAATGTTGTTTCCCTCATCTTAAATTTTATAAGATATTAATTGTTTATGCTAATAGTCAGCAACTCACTTTGTTTTTAACACCTTAATGAAAACTGTTAATTTTTTTCAAGTACATCCTTTCCCTTTAGTTTTTCAATAAAAATAAGTAAACCAGGATAGGAAAACTCACTAGAATATGATTCATCAAATTGCTTAAATAAGATCCATAATAGACTGTGAATTTTCATTTAAAGTCTTGTCTTAATTTGGGATTATGTGCATGTTTTATGTTAATGTGTGTTTACCATGTAGGGGTGCTGAAAATACCGCTGTGGACAGGGTTCCAGGACAGAGCGTGCTCTTTAGTTACAGAGGCTTGTGTAGTGTATTTCTACTGTATTTGTTTTACCTCATGATGAAAGTAAATTAATGAAGTATGAAGAGGAAAGATGGAATATGAAATAAATATTTTAACAAAAATCAGAAACAGAAACAATATTTCTGGGTAGATACAGTATTTTTTTTCCCTGCGACTATTAGAATCCATCTTTTATTATTTTCCCATGTAGGATATAATTTATTAAACAAAGGCTGATCAATGCAATTGTGCACATATAAAGAATCTAACTTGTGCCAATTCAGAAATTTACTCTGGAAAAACAATGCACGGCAATGAGTACTCCTTTTTTCAAAACACATCAACATGTCTAAATAATTCTGACAGATTTAGGGTATTTCCCTTCTCATCACCCCTCAACCACCTTCCAGACTCAATAGAAAAATGAGGTGAGGTGAAAGCCAATGACATAACAGAATATAGATAGCATGCATAATATATTGCATTAGTGTTCTCTGCATGACATTAGAAAGCTATAGATGTGTATTGGACAAAGAAATAAACAACAAATATGTTTCTCCCCACAATGAAACAGAAAAGTAAAAACATAAGCTGCTTGTACGAATATTATCACCACAGTCATTTCTTGCCATCCAGCTAGATAGCCAAAAATATTTTGATCTATATGACTCCTGTGGCCTTGATCCAAGGCCTATTGAAGCCAATTAAGAATCTCTATCATCTTTAGTGAAGTTGGACCTAGCCCATTAAGAGATTTTTCCCTNGTCAAACTAAAGAGAAAGAAGCAAATGCACAGGCAGTTGAAGCAAGTACAGGTGACCTGAAAAGAGTATTGAAATGGAGTGTGAATGTGTAAGGAAGGCCAAGCTGAAGCTGGAAGTGAACCTGGCAAGAGACACAAAAATAACAGGAAGGGCTTCTAGAGGTATGTTGACCAGACAAAGAAGGTCAAAGAAGGTGTTTCCTGCCAATAAACAATGCTGGAAAACTGGTAATAACAGATTAACAAAAGGCTGATGTATTCAACAGCTTTCTTGCCAGTCTTCACTAGCAACCTTTATTCCTACAGCTCTTAAGTGGATGGACAGCAGGAGGAGGCATGGGGGAGCAAATTCCCTCCCACTATGAGGGAAAATCAGGTTTGTGACCACCTGAGGAACCTGAATGTCCACAGCTCTATGGCACCCAAGGAGATGCATCCCAAAGTCCTGAGGGAATTTGCTGATGTGATTGCCAATACAGTCTCTCTTGTTATTTGAAAAGTGTTGACAGTCAGGTGAAATCCTGGGTGACTGGAAAAGGGGAATTACTATACCCATCTTCTAAAAGGGAAGAGTAGAAAAGAGGGCGCNAAAATACTTCCCTTCATTAACACTGTATAAGTCAGCTTCCTTTTCCAGTAACTGCTGTATGTTTCAAACTCTTTCCCTTAGCTCTCCCCTGGTCCTTTATACCAAAGATGATTGCAAATATACTGTAATACTTCTCAAAATAGTTCTTAGGAAGTCAGCATTTCCAGAAATTCACATAATTTTTCCCTCCCACAATGCTCATGTGGGTAGTTTATGAATGACGACAGGTAAATTAAAAGCTACACTATCTGAATGGAATAAAAGACTGGCAAAACTCAGGAAACTATAAGATAAATAGAAGTGACAGTTATAGTCACCTTTCACATAAAAAAACTATAAAATATTTCCTGTTGTGTCCCATTTCTCAGCTGGAACATACTGAAAGAAGAAGCAGCCTCTTAGGGCACCAAAACAATTCTTCATTTCTTTCATGGATGTACAAACATAACATGGAGCATGGAATTTTGCCCATGATTAATTTAGCTTCATAACTTCTGACTTCTTAGTTGAATATAGTTCCCCAAGCACTAGAAACACAACAAAAATATGCATAAGAAAGGCAATGTCTTTGATTTAAAAAAAACATTGCTTCTATACTGTTCTGCAAATATATTCCTGTGAATGTGTTTTCCATGCGTTATCTGACTGCATGCAAAAGAGCTGTTCCAGAGAAACTTGATACTGGTATGAGTTAGCAATAAAAACAGGTATTGCCTTTTCACCCACAAGTCAGCCCCTAGTTCTTGCAGTGGTCTGCATTACTGTTCTGTCTGATGGTGTCTTCTCTGACCTGGGTGGTAACAACCAGGAGCCTACAGTAATCTCTGATCTATACGATGCACAGGGAATTGGCTAATGAATTTGCCAAGTCATTCTCCATGATATTTGAAAGTTCGTGGCAGTCAGAGGAACTGCCAGGTGGCTGGGAAAAGGGAATCACTGGAGCCATCTTTAAAAAGGGTAGCAAGGCGGGCACTGGGAACTACCAACCAGTCAGCCTCCCCTTTATGCCTGGGAAGATCGTGGAACAGATGGAGGACAGGGAGGAGATTGGAGAGAGCCAGCACAGCTTCCCCAAGGAGAAGTCCTGCCTGACCAGTCTAGTGGGCTTCTATGATGGGGTGACTACATTGGTGTACAAGGGAAGGGCTACAGATGTCATTTATCTGAGCTTCTGCAAAGCCTTTGACACATCACCCAGAACTTCCTTCTCTCTAAATTGGAGAGAGATGGATTTGAGGAGCGGACTTTAGATGGATAGGAAAGTGGTTGGATGGTCACATCCAGAGGGCACTAGCTCAGTCAATAGCTCAGAGTCCTGATGGACATCAGTGACAAGTGGTGTTCCTCAGGGATCTGTATTGGGACCAGTGTTATTTAACGTCTTCATTAATGGCGTAGATGAAGGGATCAGGTGCACCCTCAGGAAATTTGCAGATGACACCAAGCTGAGGGGTGCAAGTGACAGTCCTGAAGGATGGGATACCATCCAGAGGCACCTGGACAAGCTCAAGAAGTGGCCCCTGGGAATCTCATGAGGTTTGATAAGACCAAGGGCTGGTGCCGTCCCTGGGTCAGAGCAACCCTCAGTACAGGCTGGGGGATGAACAGATCGAGAGCTGCCCTGCCCCAAAGGACATGGGGGTGCTGGTGGGTGAGAGGCTGGACATGCCCTGGCCATGGGCACCCCCAGCCCAGAAAGCCAAACATGTCCTGAGCTTCATCCAAAGCCCTGTGGGCAGCTTTGGAGGGAGCAGATTCAGACCCTTCTGCTCTGTTCTGATGGGACCCCACCTGCAGAGCTGCCTCCAGCTCTGGGATCCCAGCACAGGAAGGACATGGAGCTGTTGGAGTGAGTCCAGAGGAGGGAC
>VYZQ01006448.1:3705-19288 GCA_013400655.1 Mystacornis crossleyi | reverse complement strand
GCCCAGCCCAGGCGGGCAGAGGGGGTTCTGCGGCCGCTGTGGGCACCTGCACCCGCAGCAGTAGCCCAGAGCAGCTGCGCCGGAGCACGGGAGGGTTTCGGAATGCGAAGTCCAGGGAATTCAGCGGGCTGGCAGCCTGGCCCCAGCCGTGCCGGGCCAGGGCCGTGCTCCGGGGGACGCTCCCCGCCGCGCTCGGCTGCGCCCGGAATGAGCCCGGTGAGGGCGAACCGGCTCGGCGCTTCCTTGGCAAAGCTTGTAGTTCGTCTCGCAGTTCTTGAGTGGCAAAGCAGCAGAAATAAACTCCATTTCTCTATGAGGAAAGATAATATCGGGGGAGGGCACGAAATGCTTTGAATTTACCCCACGTTCTGGAGCCATGAACATTTATTTTCTTTCACAGTGCCCTCCTTATCCACTCCCACAGTTGCTGCTGTTGGGGTGGCTGGAATTTCCTCGTGTAACTGATAGACAAGGTAGCACTGAGCTCATTGCCGCTACCTGTAGTTAACGCGCTGATGGCGGTGGGGCGTGGGGAGGACACGCATCATTAGGAGGAAGGACCCAATCCTGCGTATTCAACCATTGATGCAGATTTGAGCTAAACTTCCTACCAAGCAGCTGACTTTTCATGTTTGATTATTTGAGGTTTACATTGTCCTCTAGATGAAATAATGGAGAAAATCCTGTCAGGATGTCTGTATGTCTACCCTGACCCTAAGTATAACTCATTTACTTCTATCCATCTTGGCTTGCTACCAAATTCCACAATTTATCACCAAAATATAACATTGAAAAGTACTCCAATGCTTCCCTATATGGTTGCTTTGGGGCTCTTCATTATTTCATACACACATCTGCAGAGAACAGGAACTCAAGATAAAAGCTAACTTGGCACAGAGGAACATTTCTAACTATGCTTTATCCCTACTTGTAAAGGCACTATGGTAAATTAAATTTAAAATACTTTAAGTAGGAACTTTACATAACCTCTGTTCTTAGTTTGTCCCTATGAAACTTCCAGGGGTAGGGATTTTTGTGTATAAAAAGAAGAGCCACTTAGAACTGAATTTATAATTTTAGATTAGATTAGATTTTCAAGATTCATATTCAAAAATGACAGTAAAATTCTTGTAAAATTAAACATCAGTATTGACAAAACAAATATTCAAGAGACCAAAAGAAACTCACAAACCACTGAGTCTGGACTATCTCACTGGTAGCCTTGAGAGACCTTGTCCTTTAGTACCAGAGAGCAGGAAAGTTAGAGATGAAACCCTTGCATGCCTGCCTTGTGGAAGGTAAGAACATTTGCTTCATGAAGGCTCTTGACCAAGGACCTGACCTTTTCAAAGCAAAGGTGGCAATAAATTTAGGGGGATTCCATAAACAAGGACACACAGATGCAAACCTGGTGGAAAAGGGACAAGTGAGGCGATGACAAAACCCAAAAGCCTCAGGTTACTGATTGATGGGCCACTGAAGAGCTTTGAACAGGGTCACCTGGAGTTTGTAACTGATAAAAGGGGGCAAACAAGAAGAACAGGAGGGTTTGGGATATTTGAGGGGGAGTCTACAAAATTTTGGAAGGAATAATTAGAGGAAGGGGATTGTGAAGGAGCAAAGGGGAGGGAATAATTAGAGGAGGGGGATCAGGAAGGAGCACAGGGAGGATCAGACAGAAAGGGGTATAAAAGGGGTCAGTCATGTGCAGAGCCTGGCTGAACACTGCCTGCTCACCCTCACTGCTTATAAAACCTTTCTTAAGTGTCTCTCTGTAGTTTCTGTTTGGGGGCTGTAAGGAGCAATTGCCAGCTCCTGGGGGGATCAGTGGGTGATCGGTGAGTGGGTGGATGGGTGTTATCCACTTGCAAGCATCAAGCTGGACCAGCATCTTCTGTACTTGGCTCTTCTGTGAGTCCTGCATGTAGGAGACACAGATAAAGGCAGCACCTTGTCTGTGGCCATCTGTGCAGCTGTCCCTGCTGGGGTCCTGTGCCTGCAAACGGGAAAGCAGCAGCTGCACCCCTCAGCCTGGGATGGGCACAACAAGCTGGGCTTTAGCAGCTGGGCAGGAGGAACTCCAGGTCCTGGAGCTGTGAGAGGCAGTTGCTGCCTATAATATCCTCCAGCACAGCCCTTGTCTCTGTAAGGAGAAATTAACTGCATGTCTGCTTTTGCTTATGGTTTCCCATCAATGGCTTTAACTTCCATATTCTCAGAAGAGAAAGGAAGAAAGAATAAGCGGCAAACACTAATCACTTCAGAGCAGTTTCCTGTATAATTATTAATTTCCATTCAAAAAGCCTGATGGAAAGATCAGGAAACATCAGGCTTCATGTCACACTCCTGATTTATAACTAGCTGTACTTGGTTTGCTTGGCAAGATTTTGCTAGTGGGGAGGCTTCAGAGCCTGAGTATGGCCACAGATACAGACCCTCCTCAACCACAGCCTCTGTAAAACTTCCATGTCTCTCACTTTGTCTTATAAAACAAGAAATGGCAAGCACTTTTTACAGAGGTGGCTGTGAATCCAGAATACCTGATCTTACACCCTGATGATGGAAGATCATTTAAGATGCAAGGGGGGCAGCTTCTGAACTGGATGACACCTGAGTTTTGCCAAGGTTCCCAGAGATAGAACGGATACTCCAGATTGTCATTTTTATTCATCAAAATTTGAACAGGACCAGTATCACTGTCTTGCTCAGCGAGTGAGACAAACTCAAGAGAGTCAACAGCCTCCTTACAAGAACTTGTTTTAGCTGTGCTGAAAAAGTAGATAATCTTTCCAGTGGGATCCATATGGTAGGAAAATTTTCCAAGGGAACATTCAATGCTGAAATTAAACACTGCACAAGGTCAAGGACCGACACCCTTGCTCAGCCGCCGGTCAGCGTGAAGGCTCTGGTACGTATCCAGAAAATGCAGGCTCATGGCTCCTGCCTGCCCCTCCTTACCCCAGCGGAGCTGTAAATCACTAAATTCAGTTCATACAGCCACTCATTCCCCACAGCACACCCTGAGAGCTCTGCTAGCCAGCTGCGAACGGACACAGCCCAGCTTTGCTGCACTGCCAACTGTTCTGTGCCGCAAGCTGTTACACAGAACCCAGTATAGTCTGTGCCCTGCTTCTGCTCTGTATACCCCAGGTCTCCCCTGTGATCTTCTCACTGCAGGGACAACTTCTCCCTCCTGCCCAAGGATGCTCTGGGCCATTTAGCATTTTCTTGCGCTTTCTAGTGCTCACTAAAATTGGTTACTGGTACTTCCCAGCCCTTTAAACTCCTGTCTGAACAAGAATGATGGAAGAGGACAGTTGGCTTTGAAACTGTGACTCCCACCTTCTATCTGTACTCACAGCCCACAGAGGTGGTGCCGCATAGTTCAACTGGCTTTGAATAATTCAATTACATTGTTGCCCAGCATTGCCTACGGCACATGAACAAAGGGACAGCCCAAGGGAATCACATCTTCTGCTTGCAGGATTAGCCACGTGCTCCAGAGTGAACAAAAGCGTTGTTAATTGTTTTGTATTTGGCCAAGTTAAGACAAGATAAGAAAAGGGTTAAACATTGTCCAGAGACCAAGGTCTGGGTATTGTCCTCAGGCACAGGAAGATGACAACTTTGGGAAAATGACTCTCATTGTAGTAAAGAGCCATTTTAAGAGTCCTTTTGTTCAGCTTGCTCCAGAATCTGTGTTTCAGGATGGCTGTAAATGATTCAAGTATTCAGAGCTATAGAAATATTTAATGCAATGAAGTTTAAAAAACACCTGTGCTTTCTAAAAGAAGAAAGCCTCCAATAAAAGTCTGATACTATCCCTCTGCCACAAAAATGGCCATCGTGCAATCAAATAGAACTGCTGCTATGATTCAAATTGGATTCAAGTGGTCATTAATTCCCCGGTCTGTGTAAAAAGGAACAGAATAAGAACAGTACTTTTTCTCCAGCATGTTAAAACCCACAACACAGAGCCTGTAAGAAAGCCACTGCAATGACACAGCTTGATGTGCAACTGCTTGCAGAGCTAGTCAAATTCTTGTGTTTCAGCACCAGACAATGGACAACAAATGGTTGATTGGTTGATGTTTGGGGTTTTTTTTTTACTTTCTTCTTTCTTTTAAAAGTTCTGTTTAAATATTTAAAATTGTTAAGAGAAATGCCTGGAACTTTTTAGCTCACTGCTGGGATATTTTGTTATAATTTGTCTTATAGAAGATAGTGATTCTAATATCATAGAAAATTGATATACTTACACATTTTAATTCCCGATAGTAAAGTATATTTGTAACTCTAGCTTCCTTGGGCCACAGCTTCATAATTCTACTTTAAAGTTGCTGGTTTTAAGAATCATGTCATTAAAATATTTTGATATGTTGCCCTGCCAAGAGCTCAAAAGTTCTCCAAGGAAAAACTTGCTTTACTGCATCCTTCTTTTTCCCCTTTTCTGACTTGAAAGCCTCTCAATTTTGCTCTGAAGACACAGGACTCACAAGAAGGCTAGTGAATTCTCGAATACACTGAGATTCAGCTCTTTTTTCTTCTGGTCTTCTCATTCATGCTAGCCTCACAGTTTAATTTTAACATTTTGGATGGGAAGAAATTATCTGTGCTAAGTTTGCAAGAAACCTCAGAAACAGGCTGGGAAAATAGGTTGGCAATTTGGTAACATGTTCTTGAACATTTTCCTCAGATACAGTTTGCTTTCAATGGGCTGCAGTCTCCTCAGAGGTGTATCTGCTCCAACATGGAGCTCCTGCTTCCAGAAGTATGTGGCTATTTTGTGGCCACTCCCGTTCTCCTCTCCCTTGCCCGTGCTGTTCTTTCTTAGGCACATTTGCACAGGGCTGCCAGAGGCTCACGTTTTGCCTTGCAGAAGAGGTTTACACTGGAGTTACAGCCTGGCTCTGCCAGTACCTTAACAATAAAGAACTCTCTCCTTTTGCCTTGGGAAGTCTGTAAATTTCTGTAATAGCTTTAGTTCTCCTGGGTTTTTCCCTGCTGGCTCAGCATGCCTGAAGATGCTGAGAAGAGGAGACATCACCACTAATTGCAACTGTTATCAACAAAATTGGTAGGTGCAGGGGTCCTGTATCCAACTAAAACTCATCATCTCTTCCTGACCAGGCTAATGAGCCATTTAGCATCCCGTATCCTAATAATTTCTACTCTACACAAACTCTTCTCAAAGTCTTTCTGATAAATTAATTTTCTGCTCCTCAGACACTGCTTTCAGTCCTTCAAATATGTTTATTGGTTCTCTCTCAGTATGGGGATCTAGACAATTTTGCACAAGCCTTTAAAACTGCAGGCATCAGACATAACAGTATTCATTAAACTAATGGACACAGTATTGGGATTGTACCCCCATTCCTCTTCACTACTCAGATTAAAACATCCCCAGATTTACACTTGACCTTTTACTATACCGACCCAGTGGAAGGTCATGCTTGGAGTTTTTTTGGTCTTTTGGCCTGAATGCTTATGCTGGACACAGTATTAAACTGACTGGGACATTTTATCCATAATCTGTAGCCATTTATAGAACATAAAGTACGGCATACAAGGATGAGACAGGGCTGTTGGATAAATTGGTTGTTGTTTTGCCAGCAGTCTCACTGCTTGCCAGATTGCTTGAGCAAAGGAAATCTCAGTGACAGTTTTTAATACTGAGTTGAGTTTGCAGTCAGAGAGGTCACAGGTCTTTGATTGATAGAAGAGGCAAACCTTCGAAGAAAAGCTAATATACATCAAATAGCATTTACTTCCTTTTAGTTCCATTAGTTAGATTAGTTAATGTTTAATTTATGGATTCATTTGAGTATGGCTCAACACTGGGAATGTTGCCAGATTTAATTCTCTTCTTCATTATGTGATTATGGTTTTTTTTTCTTTTCATATAGAAGAATGTAGATATTCTCTCTCCCCCCCACCCCCCAGTTTGATCATCAAGCATGTTTTGTTTACATACTTGTTTGGATTTTTGTTGGTTATATCTAGAAGTCATGATCATTTTGTTTTCTATCAACATTCTCAGTCTAGTGATAAATCATGTTCTTCCATTCTATTGAGAACCAATACTGATTTTAAGTACAGTCAAGAATTAAAACAACACATCCTCCATAACTGTAATTTATTACTGCCTGTAACTTACACAGCAAACACTTCCCAGTTTCAGATTTTCAGATGCGAGTCAGGTTTCAAGCAGTAACTCACCACTTTACCTGGGGACCTGCTTAGACTTTCCCCCAGGTGCACTTCATTCTTTAGCATATTAAGCCAAACGTGCCAAAACCTGGAGCTTTGAGCCACCACCAATTTTAAAGCAACTGAAAAGCATCAACCTCGTTACTTTGAATATCTGTGGAGTTATCCCTCTTTTCCTGCTCTCTTCCAAGTCTGCTGGACTCTTGACCAAACTCCAGGGCATGCCATCCAGTTCTTCTCCGCAGTGTTCACTGCAGACAGAGGTTTCCCTCTGGAACATTATGGAAACTTCCAGTCTCACATATATTGTTTTCTATGCTAAAAAAGCACTTAACTTTCTCACAGTGCCACATCCTCTGCTTGTTTACCCATCCACTGCTTATTATGGAGTCACCAATGGAGATCAATTGCTTTCCAGCCAAGCCTGCAGAGCATGCCATAGGAGCTGGGGGCTTTATACTGTGAGAATATCAGCTGGGTTTGTCCCCTTCAGCCGTCTGCCCTCAATCCCCTTGATGACTGTTGTGCTGAGCACACGATAGCAATTCAAACACAGCCAATATGTGCCTTTTTCTGCAGAGGCAAACTGCAAGTGCTGTACATGCAATGTAACCTTTTGTATACACTATAAGTAATTACAGGTCCATGGTATGTCCTTCATGAAGTGCAGAGATACAGCACTGATGGTATTACTGCTTCAAGAGCAAGGGAAACACTTTTGTACAGTGCTGATGGTGCAGAAAATTTAATTGGATTAAGTTTGTTCCAATATATAAACCTTCTATATGTATTAGGAAATGCAGCTAGGAAATCTAGATTTAAAGCTACGTAAGATGGAGCCATCAGTGCCATGTGTATGTGTGGGGGGGATGAGACTGAAGTTAATACTGTATATTTTATATTGTTTCTTCTAAAGAAAAAAAAGATCAAGACGGCTATTATTCTCCTAATTATAAGAACCAAAAATACTCTTGGCTTCTCTTCATTACAGTCTCCAAATGTCCTCCCAAGATACCTAATGCCAGAAGCAACACTGGTAGTTTAAATTATATCTCTAATTTTTCATCTTTTGTATAGCAGATCATCTAATAAATACCAATATAATTCTACTGAAATAGCATTACTTGCCAGCTGATCTCCAAGTGCAGTATAAACATTATTTCAAAGCATGTCTCACAGTCACACTGCTTTCTGCTGTGTCCCAATATAGGTTATCGATGTATATTACTGTACTGTGACTGTAAAGCATGCACATCTGAACATATTTGATTATAGCCCTAGGCAACTTCAGGAAATCCTGAGCCAATGTTGCAGAGATGGCCCACAGTGGTATTCAGTAACAGACTAGTAAAGGCACAGAGAAAGTGTAATTGCAGTTACGACACAATTGTAACTCATCATCTCCACTGCAACTCATTTGGTGTCAAACATCTATGTATAAACCTTTGGAATACCAGAGGTTTAAGTCTCAGCATTCAGAAACCCCATCTCTACAGATCAGAATGATACACGTTTGTCACTTTGGAGAGAACTTTTCATTTTTAATGTGAAAATCACTGATCAGCAACACGACATTCTCCAAACCCAAACATAGTTTGAAAATGCAAATCTGCACATTTTTCCTGTTCCCTTTTGATGTTTAATGTATATGAGCCTTTAAATCACTTAACTGCTACATAGGACAGCTTCATATTTGTAAGACAGCATCCCTCACTGAGAGTTTTACCATGCTGATACTGACGGTGACATCCTTAAAGCCCTGACAGAACACCCTGCTGATAGCTCACTTCATTTGGAGCAGGGCTGAGCTACTGATTTCCCATGAGAAGAAAAAAAAAAAAAAAAGGAACACACAAAAATTCGCAATTAGGAATTCTTTCTTCAATTAAACTTCAGTTAAAATTCCTTATTTGAGGTGGACTGCTCAAGAAACATTTGGAATGGTTAAGTCTACAGTGTTTAAAGCCTCAAACTGTATCATGTCCTCCATACAGCAGCAACACAAAGCAGAAGTGAAACACTCTGTGAAAGATAACGTGTGGTTCTCTCAAGAGACGCTAACATTATATTAATTGTTCACGTAAGAAAACATGCTCCAGCACAATGTTCTCCGGTGGCACAAATTCCACTGGCATACTAGTGCAAAGCCAAGATTTTTAGAGATGGAATTATTAATGTAGAGTGAAGCACTTGCGATCCTGCTTTCCCATATTGATCTTGTGCTGCACAACTGATGTTCTGCCTCAAAGTGAAACAGACAAAAAGTTATTTTCTGTTGTGACACACACGGCTTCTGACTAAGTTTCACCACAGTCTAGCATTCACATGATGTGACTGCAGAAATCTGAAACACATGGCAATCTTTCGGTATGTAAAACCTGCCCCTCTCAGTCACCTGTGTCAGGCTTTGGAACCCTTCAATTACGCATCTCTATAAAGTATTTTTTATATTCAAGACAGTAGAAGTTAAAGTGTTTTAATCATTATGAAAACAATCACTAAATTTGCTGTTCTGCATGCCTGCTAAGGGCTCACAGAAAAAGACACACTCCTGAGACATCATAAAGAAGTTCCACAGTTAACAGCAGGTTGCACGAGTTGGATGACTTTAAACTGCATGTCTGTAGTATATGAATATAAAATAGCACAGTATTGATTTGCCAGCTCAATTCTATCAAGTGCTGAGCCCACTCCAGAAAAGCACTTAAATACTTTTTACTACTAGTACTACTGTTCAAAAGTGTTCAATACCCAGGTCAAGTCCAAGTAACATTAGTTTTGTTTATTAAAGAGACAGGTTTTCCTTTTTTAAAAAGAAAATTAAATAATCACATTAGTTCAGAGCAGACTGCTGTTTGAACCTCCATCCCTGGAAAATGCAGAAAAGAATTCCAGCATAAAAGGAGAAAATATTTAAAATATCCACTATAATCAAGATTTTAAAATATTTTAAAAATAATCAGCCAGGTATGATGGTGACAGATGGTATTGATGAAGGTGGACCCTCACCTGTTAAAGACAATTGTGCAAGTCTCACACTTATTGTAACACCAGTAGTAACCCTACTCTGCACAGGCCACAGACCTGACTTACAGCAGAAATACCAGAGAGCCAGCTGGAGTAAGAATAGTTCTCAAGTGTCACCACAGCCCTCATCTGATTTAACAGCTACCTTTGCCCCTGCTGGCGGCGAGTCAGAGGGGCAGGGCAGGCACGGGGCAGGGGGAGCTGGCACTGCTGCTGCTGAGTGTCGGCCGCTGCTCTGCAAGAGTCACCATGCAATCTTGGATTCGGTTCTTCTTGAAGAGGCTACTCAGACCATGCAGGCAAGATTTCATGGAGAAAGAGTTTAACATGAAAGAGTTTTAAAGCAATTGAAAGACTCTAACTTCACAGCCAAGCTAAAGGCCAGTGTAACTAGGGCACAAAACTGGAACAACATACTTCAAAAATCAAATGAAAGATGATGCTGGCACAGCAGGGCTACTTGTAACAGATGACTTGAAACATGCACCTGAGGCAGCTGCCCTGTCCTGAACTGCCCCTGGCAAAACTCAGTTGGGCCAAGACTACAGCCTTTTTTATTACTGAATTTATAGGTTTTATTCTACCTCGCACTATCACTGATGGATTACATTCTTCTGTAATTCAGAAACCACACGGTGGTGCTTATGAAAAGGATACCGTTTAACACTGCTGTAACTTAAAGCAGTAGATTCTTTGAAGAACACATCAGCCTGTCAAAGTCTCAAACTCCTGGAGAAAATCACTTTGATAACTGCAGAATTTGATTGATAGAAATACAGTTCTTGAGATGCATTTTATGTATATCATAGGAAAAACCCAAACCACTTTCGGAAAGACAGGTAGCAAGCAGCCATGAAGAATTTTATAGCAGTGTGTTTTCTGTTCATCATTTTACTGCACTCAATACAGTAGTGTAATTGTCCAGCTTTATGGCATTTGGTGGTGCCACTGTTTTTTTTCTTTAAGTACAGTACAAGAATCATCTGATCCAACCTTTCTTGGCAAAAGCACAGTCGAGACTAGATGGCCCAGCAATCTGTTCAGCCAAATCTCAAAAGTCTCCAGTGTTGGGGAAGTCCACAACTTCCCTGGGGAGATTATTCCAATGGCTGCTCTCTTTGTGAAGTATTTTCATGTGTCCAGTTGGAACCTCCTCAGGAATAACTTGTACCCATTATGCCTTGTCTTTTCCATGTGACTTCTTGTAAAACGGGAGTCTCCATCTTCACTTTAAATAGTGGAAGATGGTGATAAGGTCTCCCCTAAGCCTTCTTTTCTCAAGGCTGAACAAACCCAGTTCTCTCAGCCTTTTACCCTGTGACAGGTTTTCCAGTCTGTGGCTCTTCTCTGGACCTTCTCCAGCCTGTCCACATCTTTTCTGCACAGCAGGGAACAAAACTGAATGCAGTATTCCAGTGTGCCCTGACGAGCACTGAGCAGAGTGGGATAATGACCTCTTGATCTCTGCTGGTGATGCCCCTGTGGATGCAGCCCAGCATCCTGTCGGCTTGCTTTGCCAGCACAGCACTGTTTGCTCCCAGTGACCTGATTGTCCACCTGCATCCCCAGATCCCTCTCCACAGAGATGCTCCCCAGCTGGGTAGATCCCAGCCCGTGCTGCACACCTGGGTTGTGTTTTCCCAGTGCAAGACCTTACACTTGCCCTTGCTGGGCTTCATTAGATTCTTGTTAGCCACTCTCCAGCCTATCCAAATCTTCCTGCAGGATGGCTCTTGCTTCCAAGTGTCCACTTTCCTACCCAGTTTGGTATCACTGGGAAACTTCATCGTGGTACCCTTGATCCCATCTTCCCGATCACTTACGAAGATCTTAAACAGCGCTGGGCCCAGCATCGATCCCTGGGGGACCCCACTCGTGCCACACTGACCATGTGAAAAGGAGCCATTGACCAGCACCCTCTGGGTGCCGCCCATCAGCCAGTTCCCACCACTGCACAGAGCACTCATCCACACCGTAGCCCATCTGTTTGTCCAGGAGGAGGCTGTGGGAAACCATACTGAGAGCCTTGGAGAAATCCAGGCAGGCAATGTCCACCACCCACCCCACATCAACCAAGCAGGTTACTTTGTCACAGAGGGTGATCACGGTTGTCAAACTCAATTTGTCCTTAGTCAATCTGTGTTAGCTTTTCCCAATCCCGTGCCTCATCTGACTTGTGATAACTCCCAAAAGGATTTGTTCCATAGTTTTCCCAGGGACTGAAGCAATTAGGCCTAAAATTCCTTGGATCCTTCTTTAAGCCTTTCTTGTGGATGGGGATATATCATCCTTTTTCAGTCTTTTGACATTCCCCAAAGTCCATAAACTTCCAAAGATTATGGAGAGCAGCCTTGCAACATCAGCTCCTGTAATAGCTCACTCCCTACTTTTCCTTCACTGACACTGCTGGATCTGTTTGCAGCAGCCTGGATTTTTGGTCCCAAGGCCAGGGGCCCAGCAGTGCTGGTGCAGACAGAGGTGAAGGAAGTGTTGAGAACCTCTGCCTTTTCAGCACTGCTGGTGACTAATTCTCCTGTCTTATCAACGGGACAGTATTTGCCTTCTGTTTCTGCTTGTTGTCTCTGTATCTAAAAGAATCCTATCTTGCATTTTTTGACATCTTGGCCAAATTCGAGTTGAGCTTTTTCTTTCCTAACCCCATCTTTGCACACCCTGGCAATGTCCACATAGTTCTCAGTGGGTTTTTATCCACATTTCCATCTCTGGTATGCTTTGCTTTTGAACAGACTCAGAAGCTCGCAGTCAAGCCAAGGGGGCTCTTGCGCCTCCTACCTCCCTTATCTTTAAAGGGGATGAACTGTTCTTGTGCTTTCAGAAGAGCATTCTTGAAAAAGTCCCAGCACTCATTAGCTTCTTTACCCTCCATGGAAGCTTTCCCTGGAATCTGTCCCTTTTTGAAAAAACTTAGCACTGCAGTAATTTCAGACTCGGCTGCAGGTATTTTCCACATTCACTAGCCACCTCTGTGAACAGGTGAAAATGTGAGGTTACCGATCTCTCACAGTGAAGACTTCTGAGAGCAGAAGCAAAGCTTGCACATGCCCTTAGATACACGCACAGCCACTCAGCCCCTCAGCAGCAGAGGGACAGCAGTTGATACAGCTCCTACTCTTTAGGCTAACTGGCTACAAGCTCAGAAAGGCACCGGTCTCCCGGGTCCCAGGCCTCTTCAAAAGACACATTAAAGCCTGGGTGTCTGAGAGCAAGTCCAAGTTACAGGATCACATCAGAGAGGAATTCTGTCCCATCCAGAGCTTTGTTTGCAGACATAGCTCAAGGCATGACTTTGTTTGTTAGCTACATAGGTAAGGCTGGCCAAGGAAACAGAAGTCATGACCTGAATTAAAATACTGAGCCAAGTTAAGGGATCACTTAATGCTGCAAATAAGACAAAAAATGTGTTCGTTTTTAGCTGCAGATGTTCCTAAGCATGTTTTTTTCAAGTGTATTTTATGAAATCCTGAAAACATGGGTTTCATGTTAAGCTTTAAATGCACTTTTCTCTTCAGAATACACCAAACATTAAAGATGACAGTCTCAGTTAAGAAACTAGTCTTCAGTGAACCAGAAACCTTCAGCTTGGTACAAACAGAAATTTAAAAGAGCAGAAGTTCAATAGTTTCCTCAACTGAAGGGACCCACTACGGAGGACAGTATTAGTAATTCAGTAATTCAACCAAGTTTCAACAGAACAACCCATGAATCATTAATATCACGATACAGAACACAGGCAACAGTAATTCCCACCCCCCACCCACGAAAAAACAAAAATCATCCGGCCTTGCTCCCAACATCCATCCAAACTAACAGCAGTTCTGTTAGTCCTGCTGCAAGCAAAATCCATTGTGTTGCCACCTTAGTTTCAAGTTAAGAACTATCAGTCACACAGCCCTTCCTGGTGCTTCCCCCCCCACAAATTCACTTCGTTGATGCCCTTTGTTCTTAAATGAAGCAATTCACCCATAATTTTAACAGTCAGATATTTTTAGCAGAGTATTTAAGAAGCAATTAAAATTTTCAGGATTTTTTTCCTTCCAGTTACAGCAGAACAATGACGAAATCTTTTAGTACTGGCCTGAAAAAACAGAACTGCTCATTTTTACTCAGTGGTCACCAGGAGACTCACATGTACAAGTGTCCGTGAGAGACCTGCAATTTTTAACAGCTGAAAACTTGACTGGCAACCTAGTTGAACTAAAGGCACAACACCTATGATTAATAATAGATGAAAATCTGCTTAAACCATGTACTCGGATTGTGTGCACTCTTCAAAAGCCTCATTCACAGGAAAATCCCATGGCTAACCATTAATAGGGCAGTTTCAAATGAGATACAATTCAGTTACAACACAACAGTACTAGCAATATTTCTATAAATTTTGAAATGCTTTTAATATGTACATTCTTTCTTAGTAAATATTAAAGGTAGTGCTCTTCACTTGCACTTTTTTCTTTAGACTTTTAAAAGGGCATCAGAAATAACAGTTTTCACCCCCCTCCAAACCAATGTACAGTTACCTCTGTAACAAGCACATATGAATTCTGTACACCTTTCCCTCCCCACAAAAGAAATAAAAATATGCCATGACTATCCAATTACACATCATCACAAGTTTAAATTACACATACAAATAATTCCAGAGTACTTAGAAAAAACCAACATATTGGATTTATGAAACCATTCCATGCATTCAACAATAACAGAAAAAAAATCCAAAGGAAAAAGAAAAAAATGATTAAGTTTCTTTAAATGGTATTTTTTGCTCTATCCAAGTACCAAAGTCTGGATTCAGTGTATCATTAAGACTAACCACTGCTTGAATCATAGAAACATGACAGTACATAGATAACCAAGTTTCTATTTATAGACAATATGATATAGAGTTACTACCTCTTTAATGAACGTCAAATAAAGCAATTTTTGCTTTCTAAGACATTGAAACCGCACATTAAGAAAACAGTAAGAGGTGCTGCTAAATAGGTAACAACATTTTGAGAGGAAGGCTATGTATTCATATGACCCTGCTTAGCAGTAGCAGTTAGTTAGCAGGGTTCCTATGTTTTAGCTAGTTTGTTTCTTTTTCCAGAATGACAAGCAATTCAACTAACCCAGAAATATCACCAATTTTGTTTTCAAGAGAAAAAAAAAAAGAATTTATGCAGTGAAAGTCCTTGGGGGCAGTCTCTTTCATTACATAAAATCTTTGTATTTTCTATAAAGAGGTTCGTAGCATAACACAGAGGTTGGAAACAGATTTCAGACATACATAAAAAACCTGAATTCAAAGGGTATTTTTCAACCTTTACTATGAAGACAAGTAAAATTATGATATTATTTACATGCAAAGGACTCTGCATGATTTCATAATATCCTGTATTTCATGTTTACCTCCAGATACTCCTTGAAAAGCTGTACTTCAGTTCTAAATTTATTTTACATGAATCATGACAAATACCACTCTTAAACATTACTCCCTCCCAGTAAATAAATCAATACCATCAATATGCTCAATTTATTTTAACAAATCAGTTTAGAGTGTCACGTTCCTGATATACAGGAGTTAATACCTGTGCAAGTTAGTATCCATTTATTAGGAAAGCTCTCCATTAGCAGGTGCCTTTTCAGTACAATTAAACCCAGCTTGCTGCATTATCTGCTCTTGCCTTGGAATACTGTCGAACTGCAGTTGAGTACAGTAAGAGCATGAGATTGTTGATCAGTACCATGTGTTACAGCTGTTAACAATTCTGTTTGTGCCACAAAACTGGAAGTCAATCATTTGAGCAGAATCCTGATTCTTTAGCTGAACCTACCAGGTGATGTTAATTCCCATCCCTAGCAAAGCGATTTTTGTAAAGGCTATTTACAGTGTACATGGCTGAGCATGTACCTTACAGACACAAACACATCTCCAGTTCAATACCATGTCATTACAGTGCCTGAAAATGACAACACATCTTCAATGCCATTTTAATTAACAGTTTCAAGCGGGANCTTCATATAATAAACCATGAAGGTCTGACTGTACAAATGGTTAATGGTTTGCACTTGTGATTCCTGCAACAGCTAGCAGATTTGCTAACCAACTTACTGTAAAGATATGGCAGATTATGTGTTTAATCAAAGCACTTTGATTTAGGCATGAAACAAATTCAAATGGTTGACATTCTGTGCTTCTAATGCATCACTCATAAGAGAGGCAAGAAACACCCACTATTGTACAGACGATTATTTTTACAGAAAACCCTTCCTTGAAATTAATCTTTTATCCGCAGTTGTAGATGAGAGCATAATCTGTTGTAAACAGGGCACTGTGTTGTAAAAC
>VYZQ01006447.1:161651-181429 GCA_013400655.1 Mystacornis crossleyi | reverse complement strand
CTTTTTTTTTTTTTTTTGCCAGAATTGAATTGTCTCACCCCTTCAACTGATGCCTGACCCCAGTTCAATTCAATAGGTTCATCTAAAGAGCACCTAACAGTGTTGTTGGGTGTTACCTTATATACTTATGTAATTTCAGTTGGGTGAGCTTGATGTAAAAGAACACCCTTTTGTCACCTTAGCTGTACCAATGCCTCTGGGTACCATAAGGTCAGTCACAGTCTTTTTGGCTGGACACATAACCCTGAGTTGAGCAGTGATCTTTTAGGTTCATACTGGTAAGTAACAATGTGCCTTTGAAAAATGGCAGCAATGCGAGTATATAGTGAGCCTTTTGGCCAAAATTAAGTGTTTTTCTTCTGTCTTGCACTCTACTGTAATAGCCTGTTATAAATGAGTTTCAGCATTTTTGACAGCTTTTGGTCCTTAAAGGTTTGCACACAGACTAATGGAAGCAAGTAGGAACTTCAAGAATGGAATTGAATTTTTTTTTAAACTTATTTTATTGGAGGTTTAGTGGTTTATTGTGCTTTATTGGTTCAAGCTTTTAGAATTAACAGAATCCCTATATTACTTCATGTCTGTGTGAAACTGAAATGTCTTTAACAACCTCTTGTAGTAAGTAATGTCTGAGTACACAAGCTGATATTTAAGGCAGCGGTCTCTGATATAAAGACTTAAGTGTGAGGGGAGCCTTTACTGAAGTCACTGCAGAAGACTGGCTGAAGACCTTGCAGAGCATTCCTGAGGGTCTGCAGGCAAACTTCATCCAAAGAGCACCAGAGTCTTGCTGCATCTTTTTCATCCCTGTGGTCCTAGAGGCTGAACTTCCCCTTATGAAGGATCCTTAGAGTATGGTATGAAGGAGTGTAATATCTCTGAAGCAATGATAAAAATGCAGGACGGAGGAATGCAGGGGAGAGAGGAGTTGTTGACCTCACTGGAACTTGGCTAAATCACTGAAAGATAAAGGGAATTCACTTGCTCTTGGCCTGACCTCCAGTATGAAAACAGCGCAATGCAATGTGAGGTCAAAGAATAAAACCAAGTTATTTGAGAGTGCCTCAGTAAGGCAGCAAAGAGTTGCTCTACTTGACCTTGAAATAAGCAAGACCCTCAAGGAAAAAATGTCTGATTTATTTACTTACTGTGAAGCAAACAGAGCCCATATTTTGGTTGATGTAACAGAAAAAGTCTCCTGTAAAAAAAGAGTCAGGGTGTGGGAAAGGAAGGTGTCATTAAAGGAGATTTGCGAGCTTGTTACCTTGATGCTTCTCAAGCCTTGCCTGATGCTAATTCTAGAGTGTTCAATAAGCATGGAGAAAATAGAGCAACAAGGAGAGGCAAAGCCTGACAGGTTCTTAACAACCTTATGTTCCTGCTCCACTTTTCATTGCTATTTTAAAAAGAAAATAATTGGGTTACAGGAAATAACCTGAAAGCTCTCACATGAATGTTTGCTGTTGGAGTAGAGTGGCCTGCAGGTGAGCCCTCAGCAGTTATTTTTCATTGAGAAAAAGACACAGTTTCTATCTCCTACATTTTTGTAGTGTGAAGGGCTGTCCACAAGCCAAGAATGGCATTCTGCTAATGCTGAGGGGGCAGCAGGGGAGATTTGGATGCTAATTATTATCTCACAGCAGAGAATGGGATGGCTAGTTCAAATGGATTGGAAAATAAATAATCTCTCACTACTCATTTAAATGTTCTTCCCCTCTAGATCAAGAAACTAGTTCCAGCTTTTTATACTTATGATGGGACATCAAGAGATGGGATTCACTCTGCCACTAAAATTGTTCATCTTCCCAGAGGAGACCATATGCACGTGAACAGGAAAGTTACAGACAGGACCTAATCTAGAGAAAGAAATGACCTTGAGACGTTGTTTTCAGGGATATTCCCTAGAGCTCAGTGGGATCTCGTGCCATAAATACACCACAATAGTGAGACCACAAGGATGGGAACTATTTCCCACTGCCTAACAACAAACTCTTGAAACTATCATTGAATACTATCATTCAATATCTACCTTTGCACCCACACCTTAGCTCCCTTTCTGACTTTCAAAGTCTCTTTTCTGAGAGAAGCATCCTAACTGTCAATTGTGAAGGATATGTTTGGCTGCATAATTAGGATGAAGGACAGTTGTTTGGAAGGCAACTATTATTTTTATATATCTGTGGTAATATAAAACTCTCCTGTAAATCAATCATAAATGTCTCTTCAGTGATTTATGACCAGTATGTGAAAGCTGAGAGATGGCTTGAATGCAGATTTTGTTATAAATTATTTCCCTGAATTTTTGTCCCAAATGCAATAATTTACTATTATTATTAGTCTGTGCACATCACATTGAAGCAAAATGAAGCATGGCAGCTTAAGACAACCAGTGTACTCAACAAAACTTCCTTGCATAACTTCCTCCATGTGGACATATATCTTTAATCGTTTGACAATAAGGATCTTGATTCTTTCCTCTGTTCACACCGAATCAAAAATGCCTTTCTGGAACAGAGAACTGAAGTAGTACATCTGCTGCGAGAATGAGAATCAAGGTCTTTACAAAAGATACGGCTTTTTAAATATTCAACTTTGTTGACTTACATGAATTGCATAATGACATGAACTGCAGCAATGCCTACCTGGTCTGTTGTGGACTGAAGTTCTGGAGGTGCTGCTTTCTCCTGAGCAAAGGCTCAGTCTCAGCTCTCCTCTACGTGGAGATTGTTTTACCACCTGGACGAGACAATATGATAATGATTATTCAGAGAGTGATTGTCACCCCAGTCACTCCATTGTATCAACATGCCTTTTCTCAGTCGAGCTGAACAGACCCTGCATGAACTAATGCTGTTGTTTGCTTGAGAAAGGCTCATTACCAGAGCTGAGCAAGAGAGATGCGCTTCACCCAAAATAAATACACCTATTTCTGTGAAACTCGGCTTTTTATGTAATTTTTAATGAAAAGCAGTATGTTTTGTTTACTGGATTTTCTATCAGAATTCTCCTTTAAAAAGTAAGTAGAAACTACAAAGACAATTTTAACAGCTTTATCTATAGTTTTCTCTGTGTTTTTCTGGGAAGGTCAATAAAAGTGTAAAAATATGTCCATTTTAAGTTAAAAATGAAAACAGAGACATCAACATATCTGTCAAATTTCTTTCTCTATCTTGATTATTTAGCCATCAGAATGTATCTTACAGCTCCTTGTGTGTTATGAATTAGCCTGGTACCACTGACATTACCAGAGTTTTCACATCCTACAGAGGTTTTTGTGGGTTTAGGTTCCCTTATAGAAGCATTAGGGGGACACATTAACATGCTGGCTCTGATTTATGAGTAGGTTTTATTTGTGGGGAGATTAAATTGTGGTAGGTTGGGTCTGTTTGGGTTTCCTCGAGAGCCTCTGATTAGTTTTAATACAGGCAGCCCTCACAGTAAATCAAGTGTCTCAGCTGATCCACAACAAAGTGAAGTTGTGACTCATTACCTGGTAGAGGAGCCTTTCCTCATTAAACTGAGGGAGTTATTTACGATCCTTGCAGCCGCCCTAGCTGATGGTGTCATTTAGGAAACCCAGATGATCCATATGGAATGTGAAATATTTGATGGTTCGTAGATAACTCATTAAGGTCTGAACAAATTCAGAGTATGGCTTCCCGAGGAAAGCTCATCTGTGTGATGAATGTGGCTATCACTGGGCTCCAAGGGTCACCTGGAAGCACAAAGAATGTCCCCTGCCTTTGCGCAAGGTTGATGTACATAAGGTTTTCTTGGAAACTTGTTAACTCTGTAACCTGCAAAGTGTAATGAAGAGAGGATTTGTTTTTCCCAAGTCAAGCATGTGAGTCCTGCAGAAACAGCTCAAGAACAGATGTCAAGCTGGAGTTGTTGGGAGCACTGCTGAAAAAAAGAAGTTCTTGAGCTTGGAACTATGACTAATGGAAGCCTGAGGGCTTAGACACTGCCCAGGGCTTGCAGAGGATCTGAACTCAGGCCTAAGGACGGGATTTACAGCAGCGCCTGGGTCAGTTTATCATCTCTCTGTTATTCAGCATCTGCAATATATTTCTTTATACTTCTTTCTTTCTGTCGCTCTTTGGTATCTGTGCTCACAATCGCTTCTTGAATTCATTCACCATTGTGCTGTTCTTGAAAACTCATGGCTGCACCATCATATTTACACTTCAGCAGCAAAACCAACCCCCAAATCCCTCTCTGTGTCCACCAGCCAGCTGGCCCCCCCTCTCCTGAGCAACCATGCAGCCATTCCGGGAGGATCCTGGCCATCCTCTTTGAAATATGCTTTATTGTCCCTTGGACACCAGTCTGTCACTTGGATGGCAAGCAGTCAGAGACAAGGGCTGCACTCATGCTTTCTGTTAAGTGGCTAATGCACAGGGGAGGCAGAGGGGGATATTAAATAATAATGACAATAATAATACATCTGATAGAGTTCTGTTCCACTTTAGCACTAAATGGAAAGCTGAAAGCCTCCCTATGGATCTTTTCCATCTTCTGCACCAATGGCTGTAACAGATGCATCGGTTTAAATTTATGACTTGCATGACAAATAAGACTGATGCGTGTGTTTAGGAAATCTGTGCCCAACTGGCATGTTTTGATTAGCTGCAAATGATGACATTGCCATGTCTGTAATGCAACTTCTAAAAGGCATAGATGTGGTCCACTTTTTTAGTTGGAACAAGACAGCATAGATCTGTTAATATGATGTCTGTCCTTTACCTCCAACTTTATGAAAATCTTATGAAATAAAAATAAAAGCAGTGAACAAAAGAACTTTCTTCTGTGATTATAAAAACACCTACAAACAACAAAGAATTAGTAAAACCCAAAAGAGGAACAAGGAAACACTGAAGATGAAAACCACTAATCCATTTAAACACGGATGAAACGATTTGACAATGTACTGGAAGGGAATAATAAACAGATACAAGCCATTAATTTTCACTGAGGGTCAGCCTGGGAGCTTGAGTGGCACCTAAGATTCAGGTTAACCCTTCACAGTGGGAAGGATCTCACCATCAATCTCAGCTTCTTACCCTTCCAGAGGATGTGGATACAGCTCAAGTAATAACTGCAAAATGTTTTGGACAGGTGATAATGTTTATAGAAGGGAAGGATGGTTTGGAAGGTGAAAAGAGTTCAAAGATTACAAGGAAGGCTAGCAAATGGCAAAATTAGCATGGAAAAATATGGATCCCTTTCATTTATTTCTTACAGAGGGAGAACACTGAGGGGTGAGAATGCTCTCAATGAAAAATAGTTTGTGCTGTTAGGGCCTCTCATGGGAGCTGAGACCTTCCAGCTCACAGGTCAGCTGCTTATATCGCAAACTCCCTGTGGGCTGGGCTCTCCTGGCCATTTTTAATGTCTGTCTGCTCCCAGAGTATTTGAGCATCTTCCATCCTGAGCGTAACAAACACGAAGCTTTCACAGGACTTCACATTGTCACTGGCTCATCCCTCATTTTGAGGTTCAAACTCTCTGCTCAGTGCTTTTGGAGGGGAATGAGGTTGCTGGGAAAAGCTGTGCAAGCATTTAATGTAAGGAATTTCAGCCTTGATACCTCTATTCTGAGCACTCCTTCACCTAAAACGGAGAATTTACCTCCTCTCAGCTGCCCATGCAGCCAACTTTTTGTCCTTGTCCTTAAAAAAAAAACAACATTGAACTGTACAACAAATTACTACACTTGTCCATGGGGAACAGTAAATGCCACTCTACTCATACCTTACTCCTTCAACAACCCTCTTGCCAGTGTTAGAAATAATGATGTGAATACCTCTGTATCAGCGTTTTCTATCATGATTAAGGCTATGCCAGTCACCATAAAGGTCACCATATGATAGACTACAGACCACAAGCCCCCACAAGCCAGTGTGACTAACACATTAAATATTGGATTGCAGCTTGGTCAAGTGACTAGTGTAGTGTGAGAAATGAAATCAATACTCACCCTGGTGAGAAATGATAGAAGTGAGCATTCACCGTCAGCCACGTTCAGATGGCTGCGAGTCTGGAATGCCATATTTTCATGTTTATAACCTAGATGTTGCCTTAGAAATAGCCCTGAAACTCAGTAGTAGAGGCAACACTGAGCACTTACTCCTTCAAGCCTTTCTTCAACTTTATCAATGCTGTCCTTGAGTTTTGGAGCAGCAGTCTCCTCCCTAGGCATCTTGACCCATCCTGCCCCAGCCATGACGGACCTGCTCTGCCAGGCACCAATTCCTACAGAAATAACTGTACTAGGGAAGATTCAGCTTGTCCTGTCTGTAAAAAAGATACTCACAACAAAACTGTTGTAGCTGTTTCAAGGGGCTTGTATTTCTGTCCCTCACGAGAGAAATATTCCATGTATAGCGAGATGCATTTTAGTGACTCGCACATCATGTGGGACAAAAGCCTTTATTCCCTGCAACCTTTCTCCCTTCCCAATCTTCCCCATTTTTAACATGTTCATTACAATTATAAATATTATTGTTATTGTTGTGTATAGTATTATTAGTATATTTTATTTTCATTTTATTTACCTGTTCTCATCTCAACCCACGAGTTTTACCTTTTTCCAGTTCTCCTTCCCATCCCAAAGGCAGGACCATGATACCATGTTCCATTTTGTTGAACTGGAATTAAACAGAGATGTTTCTAGAGGGAAGGTTCTTCTCTCAGTATCTTCTCTATTTGGTCTTCAAAGAAAGTTCAGTTTTATTCTTCTACATTTTATTTTTGTTTCAAAGGTCCATCAGTTGAACAAACAAATAGGGTTTCAGATTGATCTTATTATCTGTTTACAACAGGCTGGTCTTGAGTTTAGAATCATCACTGTCTAAAAAAGCATTGAAGTTGTAGTCATGAGTATTGGAATGTGTTTTATGTGCAACCTTCTGGTCTTGAAAGCAAAAAGAAGTGCTTCAGCTCTTTTAGCATGTCTGCTCCTTGAATATCTATTTTCCAGGTCAGTCTTAAAAGCAGCCTGTTCCTTACAAGAGCAAATCCAATATTGAAGCTGTTAAGTCCAGGCAGCCACTTAAAACTTGGCCCTGTTGAAAAAGTAATAAGAAATAATACTGTGTTTGTATAACCTTTCTGTAGAAGAAGCTGCTAATTGGTACAGATGTCAGTGCAAAGAAGCACTCGGAAGAAGCATTGATTACAAATCCCGCTGGGATATGGCTCGCCAAAGGTCAATCACTCCTTCTATTAATTGCTTTAAAAATAAGGTTTGGAGAAAGCTGCATATGAAATAATTGTGGGATTTTGGCAATCCCTGTTGTAAACTATGGCAGCGTTTCCATTGGCTTCAGGAGGAGAAAGTTGTACCACGTCTTGGATGGGCCCTTTTATTCCGCCTGGGTTTGTCTGTAACAAAATTGGCTGGTGAAGAGGTGAGCGTGGCAGAGAAGTGCCAGAACCACAGGTCTTGTTACTGACTGCTGTACTGAAAACACATTCATTTCAAACACCGCAAAAAGCACAGGAGAGAAAATTAAGTCTGGGTACGTTTCATTTCTCCAGGCAATTTTTCTTCCTGGGTTACATGAATCTATTCTTTTCGGTTGTTTAATAAAAAAAGTCACAGAGTGTAATTGTTAAAACGAGCGGTGGGAAATGCAACAGCCTGACAAGAAATTACATGTCTTATTTATCTCCACTGAAGTTACTCCTCCAGGAGCTGAGTGCTGGTGGAATGCATTGGAGCGTGTGCCTCTGATGCTGGGCAGAGGTACTTCCCCCAGCTCTGCAGTGGTTTCCTCCCCACTCTAAGTCCTAAAGGTAAATGCAAACCCAGGTCTGAATTAACCTATGAATCTTGCCAGAGACTGATGCCCCTCTGCGCCCTTGTGGTTAATGCTGAGGCAGAAATGAAGCAGGCCAGGCAGAACTGGAGCTCTGTGGGTGGCCTCCTGACTGTAGGAAAAATTAAATCAAAGCTCAAGGAATAGTTATCCCTGGGGAAGAGGGTTGGTGCTTACAAGTTTTCTCTGTAGATGCCTGAAAAACTGCCCAAGCAGAAATGCACAGTGCACAGCCCCAGCACAATGAGCTTCGGCTGAAATAGAGATGAAAATAGATAAGTAAAGAAGAAATAATGTTTTGAGGACATTTATTTCATAGAAGTAGCAGTATAAAATCAGATCCTGTTTAACCAGATTGGAATTCTTCTGTGCAATGATTTAACAGCATGCTGATGTGCTGATAGCATTTGCCGTCAGCTTAGTTAAATGCTGGTACATGGTGCTCCAGTCCTACAAAAATTCACTCGTTTTCACAGATAGCTATCCAAGGGCATCAAGGCTCTTCTGAGATGGATGGCTTCTTCTTTTGAAGACCCTAGCTACTATTTTGATCAGCACAGTGTAAAAAACCTGAAGGGAATTTAAATTAGATTTAAAATTATTTCTTCATTTTGCTGTCATTATGTATATTGGGAGAAAGGGGAATGAGCAAATAATGAACAATATTGCAATTATACCTTCAGAGGGTTTGGCTTATGTAGGGCAACTGGGCCAACAGATGGTGAAAGCAATTTGATGTACAAAAGTATGAAATAACTGATCTGGACAAAAGGATTAAAGCGGGGTGTGGGTATAAATTTAACATGGATCATGAAAAGTATATTGGACTATTATGGGAAATCACTGAAGCCTGAGCACAGATGCTGCAAAAGAGCAAATCAAACTGCACTGGCACAGCAATAGAAACAAAGACAAGAGGTGAGAGCGTTATTGTTTTAGTCCCTTGTCAGTGGTGCAGGCTTTGATCTGCTGGGAGGAGAGAGCTGCCTTGGGGGAGAGGTGCTGAAGGATCTGGTCAGGAGCAGAAAGTTCACAGGGGTTGGGCCAATTTGCACGGCAAACTACAGGGTGATGTGTTGATTTTAGAGAAACACCTTCAAGGAGGGGCTCCGTCAGGGCATTGCATTTCTTGAACTAGTACTGAACAAGACAGAACATCTTATTAGTGTTGGCAAAAGGGCCAGGATGAGGCAAAAAGGCCAGGCTGCCTCTTCTGAAGCATAGCGCAAGCACAAGATAAGTAAAATGAGGACAATGTTTGAGAGTACTTAATGGGAAGCACCAAGTTTTTAGTTGATAATAGCCACTTAATCAAACAGCCTTATGTAAAGTCCTCCTAATCCTAGCTCATCAGCAGAAGCTGTGCATCACTGGGGTATTCCCAGGACAGAAGTACAGTTCTGCTGACGAAGAAGACTAAAAGATAGCAGGAATTTCAGGCAGTGCTCCTGTCCGTGCGGCTCGCTCTCTAAGGGAATGCATGCCCCAGACAGGGTGAGTTGGCTGGGATCCCCAAGGAAGCTCTGTCCCAGCTGGTTCCCGAGGTGGGCTGGGCATGGCACACACACGAAAGTGACTGCACAAATTTGGGAGTCACATCCTGCATCCCTGCTCTGCCCTGCGTTCTGTGCAGCAGGACGGCCAGCCTGTGTGTGCCTCTGGGATGTCCACATCGACCCAGCTTGCACATCTCTATTGAAAAAAGTGTTACCCTGCCTCAGGTGGGTGTTGTGAGGAAGCTGACTGGGATGGCAGTACAATCCCTCCCCGTTTTTAGGAAAGAATGCCTCGTGGTGTCCCTTTACTTATGCGTGGGACTGCAGAGCTGACAGCAGAACACAGGCTCTGGGCATATTTTGCTGTGATCCAGGGGGAGAGTTTGGGGGCTACCACTGGAGAGGCCCATACAGAAGGATCTCCGAAGGATTCCCCATAAGGGAAAGGGAAAATCTGTGGGATACGGAGTTGCTAAAGTAGCTCACTACTGCTCTGTGTATGTTCAACAAATGATAAATTGAATATGTTGCATCAGAAAGCCATGACCAAGCCATCTGTCCAAACCCAGAAACACTCTCGTGTTCCCTGTAAAGCTCTTCTAACACCAGTGTGGTGCCACAGAGCCCCACTGATCTGAACTTTCATGGCACTGCCTTCCTACCTGGGGAGGATAACAGCATATGGCTGCCCTGGACCAGTAGGACATCCCAGTTTTCCTTATCTCCTAGCTGGCTAAATTGCTTTTGGCCAGACATGTGGTGGGTGGAGGATTGCTTCAGTTCATTTCCCACCCATAACCGAGCGAATCAACTCATTTTCTCTCAGAGCTCCCTTTAGCAGAACTGATGGAGAGGCGTGAGGAAGTTCTTGTTTGCTTTTTCATCCACTCAGTCACACAGTCCAAAACCAAATTAAACCTTCACCCTAGAAATGTGTCCTATTGTGAGAGGCACTTAATTCCTGCAAGGCCCTTGGAGTCCTGAGGAGTCAGAACAGCACAGCCTGAAGGGCTGAAGCACAGTAAAATCCTGACTTTGGGATTTAATGGCAGAAAATAGAAAATAAGAGTGTTGGAGAAAATCAGTTTAGAGGAAGTAAAAATGGATATTTCAAAAAAACCAGTTTTCTTTAGCTTTGGATTATTTACCATTATAAACTTTTCTCTCTGTTAAAAAAAATCACTTCTAGGTCAATTTTTCAGTAAAAATTCCTGTCTCAGCATGAAGAGACTAGTTTTTTCCAGCTTGAAAACATACCCCTGCAACTGGTGTGCTTGCACTGAAGTATGTTGTTTTAAAAATGTGATAATGAAAGTTAGGACATAAAAACTGCTGCACTCAATTTTTCCAGTCTGTATTGTTAGCCTAAGTCAGCTCACATGCATTGTCTCACTCCATCTGAATTGCTATTTTTTAGGGAAACTTTCTTGCTGAAAATAAGTCAGCTGGATCCTTCTCTGGAGCCCATAAATCCAGAGGTTCCGATTTTATTTTGTCTTCATCTTTATTCCCTTAATTTGGAAATTTTGGGCTTCGTAGACTGGAGAAATTTTCTGACTTGTTTGACCATTTCTTGCTCCTTCTCCTCTCCCCCTGTCTCACAGATGATCTCCACTCCCCCAGATCCCAGAACCTGCCCCATCTGGAAAGAATGCATCAGTCTGGAACACAGGCCAGCAATATACAGGCCAGGAGTAGGAGTAAAGTAATAGTAATTAAGGTGAAGTCCTGAAGCGATAGGTTAGTGTTAGTTAGCTTTGAAAGAAATTGCAGGAGTGTGCTCAGGCCTTATTAGTAGATACCCCCTGGGTAGAGAATATGTAAGATACCTGAAGAGTTAAGCTGAAAAATAAAAGCTTCAGCAAGGGCTACTTAGGTCTTAGGAAGGACAAAGAAGGGTTTAATTTAGATTTAGTCTAGCGAGAATTTTCTGTTGGAGAGATTCTACCTGCTCTCTTTGCTCGCAGGGCAGCATTCACCAGCATGCCAGCTCCCCATCCCTGTCTGTAGGTGGTACATATAGATCGTGACAGGTACAAGCCAGGCAATGATGTGCAGGACAGAAATTCCACTGCTGTCATGTAACTGAGGCTGAGGTGCTGGCACCAACAGTGAAAACCTGCTGCATGGGTGCCAGAGCAGGTACTGGGAGGACTTGGAATGGCTGACATAAGGCAGCTGAAATGAAGCAGCAGGGAAAGGCTGGTGGCCCAATGTCCAGCAGACCAGAACTTGTAGCAGAGAAAAAATACTGACAGTTGTTACACTGGACATGCAGTATCTTCTGGCTCTCACCTAATTTCTGTCCCTCCATCCTGAATTTGGAAAACAAAATAGGATGTAGCCCAGCAACTGTGGGCAGTTCTTGATCCGGTGTCTTCTTCCCCTTAAGGAGGTGCTGAGGAGGGCCCAGTGGCAGCGAAACCCTGTGGGGATGCTGCAGACCCTGAGCAAACAGCCAGTCCCTCCCCAGCCCCAGGGAAGGACTCCGGTGTCCTGAGCTGGCCTTGCTGCCTGGGCACAGCTTAAGCCTCTCAGCATGCACAGTGTGGATGCTTCTTTAGCTCTCTTTTTGTGCTGGGATTGACAGTGTCCTTGTCCCCAGTGTAAGTGCCACTCTGTTACAGCAATGCCATGTGCCCCAGTCCTGGGGGAGAGGCTGGGCACGTGCTGGGCGCTGTTCAGAGTAAGCAACAATGAGTGTTCATCCCCAAAATGCGGAGGCGGGGGGAGCAGAGGAGAAGATGTGACCTCAGCAGATGCTCAAGAAGGAGAGGGGGAGGATGTGCACTGCAACGAACCAAAGTTAGCACAAAAGAGAAAGTGTTAGCCTCGTCACGGTAACAAATGCATTCAAATCTGGAGTGGGGGCTGACAGCAGCTCTGCTCTCCCAAACGCCTCAGCACGCTGCCCTTGAGCTCTTCCCTTCAATTCACCGCACCTCAGCACTGCCTCCTGTGCAAGCACCCACACCTTTCCTCCTCCCCGAGCCTCTGAGTGTGCGTCCCCACCTGTTCTGGTCCTCGTTAGAACAAGTGGCATTCCTGAAGCGCTCTGCATCTTCACAGCATTTCACAAACACCAACATTCATCACCTCCCCAGGCCAGTCAATGCTCTTTGACAGAAATTTGTGTCTTGCAGTTTTAGTAGGAAAGGTTGAAAGAAAATGGTGTTGGCCCAGTGCTCTTGCTGGCATAAAGCCAAATCAAGTGTGGAAAATCCAAACTGGCTATAATGAGAGGGGAAGATTTTGTGCTCATACTGTTGGTGCAAGAATTCTAGTTAATTTTTAAGAGTTGCTTATGCAATGTTTCTTTTTATCCATAGACAGTGTCTTGCAAAATGTGACTGTTTAAAAAATATAATAAAAACCACACAACTTTTTGCCTGTATTCAGTATCAATAAAAAAGTCTACACAATCTTACATGACCACACTCCCTGATGTCAACAGAGATGAAGCACCTGTCTCCCAGAAGAAACAGAATGTTGTCAAATCTGTCACCTTTAGCAAACAGAGCAGCCTTTTTTTTCCCCCTTCTGTCTCATGTCTGAAGCACCTTTCGCCTGAATGACTCCAGTTTTGATGATTAACCAGCCCATTTTGAAACACCTAGAAAATACCTTTCCCAAAAAGGGAAGGATCTGGATATTAACTCCAGCAGCATTGTGGTCAAATACAGACCCTTTACTGCTGTTTGTTAATCATCTGGGGAGACAGTGTCTACAAACAACTGTGCAGGGACTCTCTTCAGGGTTTATAGCTTTTTCTGTACCTTCAGTGAAAGGCAAAATCAGTGTTCATTGATACATGAAGTCCTCAGGCTTCATTTTGGTGTGTTCTGCTGCAGCATAGCAAGATGTACTGAAAGCAGTGTTGTGTGCTCTGCTGTACCTCCTCAAACTCCTCTTCTCTGGCAGATCAGATGGATGGGGGGGCTGCAGCCATTTGCATTTTTAAATAAAGTCAAACACTGTAAACTGGAGCTTGGCTTTCTACAGCAGTGTGCTGAGCAGTTGGATTTGGTTGTATTTTGAGAGGCTTGAACTCTACTCCAGTCTATTGCTGTCTCTTTCCTGAGCACACTCCCTGGTGCTCTAATAAGTATTAAAACCACGGTTGTGCCTTTTCTTCAGCTAAAACTTGGATTTAGCTGACATCTGGCAGAATTTGACCCAAAGGTTTGACAGAATCATAGAATGGTTGTTGGAACGGACCTTAAAAACCACCTGGTTGTAAGCCCCATGCCATGGGCAGGGACACATTCCACTAGACCTGGTTGCTCAGAGCCCCATCAAGCCTGGAGATAGTTTGGGGGCAGGTTGGGGTCAGGTTAAGGGCAGATATCTTGATATAAGGATATGCAGACAGAATGATCTCAGGAACCTTCAGAAGCTCTGCAAGAAGCAAACATGAAATAATAAAATAAATAAATAAAAGCCAGCAAACAAGTGCTAAATTCAGAGAAATCAGAATAAACATGTCCACAGGGGTCAACTCAGGGAAAACCTACATAACTGGAGGGATGTTCCTTGCCCTTCTCCTTTCATCCCGTATTGTTTTGCAGCCACAAGAAGAAATGATCCTCCCCCTTCCCCAGGCTGAATTCAATCTCCCACCATGTCAGCAGCTGGCACCTCCTCGGCGCTCACAGAGACATTTTGGGCACTGCCAAGACTATTTGCATTGCCAGAGGAGGGATTATTATCCACTGAATCAATGAAACCCGTGTCGAACTCAACTGTCCTTCTAATATTCTGAGCACTGCACCTCTGCATGTGTCTGAGGAGATGGGGACCATTTAGTGGCAATGTGGCACAATCTCCACACCATTGCTGCAGGCTGTGTGTGCTCTAGGTTGGAGTCACCTGAATGGGAATCTGAAAGAGATGCAATAGATGTCTGAACTTGTTGATGCATGAATTTTGAGCTGGTGAAGTAGAGAAAAACATCCTCCCTGTCTGGAAATGTAGGGACAGTCACAAATGTTAAAAATTCTACAGTGGCGTCCTTTGGGCTCGAGTTATAAAACAACTACAGTGTTAGAGGTGCGTGTGGAAATTTTTCAGGTGACCTTAGTGAAGTTTGCATGAGTTCCCTTTCCAGTAATGTTTTATCCAAACCCATCCTCACACGTGCTACATAAATTCTGGCAGTGAGCCTCCTGAGAGGAGAGGGCTGAACACATGGCAGGCACCATGTGTTTGGAGTATACTTTGCCCCAAGCTGCTTGAAATCCCAAAGATTTCCAGAGAACTGCAAATGTTGCACTGTAGGTTGGCCATTTACACCCTACACAGTAATCCGAGTTCCCCCTCCAACTTCTGCCAGTATTTTTAAGCAGGGCTGGAGCAGCCCCTATCTATAAATACTCTGCTTCTACCCCAATATTTGAGATTCCAGATGATCAAATTCTGTCTGTTAGGCCACAGTTTTGTTTATTATGTATTAATGCTTTTCAGCACCCATTTCCTTTCTTTCCCCTCTTGTCATTGCTAGGTGGCTCTTGCTGGGACACATTCAGAGTGTGGAGATTTGCAGAAGAAACCTGTCTTTTTCCCAAACCAAGAGTCCTGTAGCTCACAGCCTGCAGCGTTTCCAGGATGTGAAATAACACAGTCAGCAGGACAACATGTCAGTCACTAGCACAGGCCAAAAATAGCATGTGTAAGGCCAAACTCAAAGGGCTAAAATGGTGCCCGTAGAGCAGATGTTTGAAAGCTTGTGCACAAGCTCTAGGCTTGTTAGCCAGTCTGGACCAACTGCAAAAGGCCTTTGGGAAGGATTAAAACTCTTGGCTAGTACACACACTTCTCTGTTGGAGGCACTGGAGATATGTTTTACTTAAAAATAAAAGTGGTAACCTGGGCTGAAGTCTTGCTCAGAGATCTCCTGAGCCAGAGATCCTGGTGTCATTCCTGGTTTGGGCCAAGGGCAACAGGAGTCTGATCTCAGGAAGGGCTAAACAGGGGCATTTACGGCTCAAGAGAATCTTGTCTTAAGGAGAATGGGGTAGAAACAACTGCTTGAGAAATGGAGAAATTCAGTAAGTAAGTAAGTAAGAATAATAGATGGGAGGTTTTACAAATGTAAAAGATGATATATTGAAAAAACATCTGAAGAAAGAAGACCTCGAGATTCCTGGTTGAGATAACCCCGGTGGCAGCACTCAGCACACAGCAATCCCAGCCTCACTTTGCATCTACTCCAACATCTATGGAAGCACCAGATCCTGACACGTTCTCTGCAGTGAACAGGCAATATTGAGGACTTTGTCTTTTTTCCCACTCCTCCTACCTGGTATCCTAAAAATGTTCCCAGATGAACAACCCATCCACCTTTACTGCTTCTGCCATTTTACTTCTGTACGTTCTCTGGCTACAAGACTGTGTCTTTGGCTTGTTACCATGGCAAGAACATGCCCTTCTGTGTCATTCACAGTGAGAAACCAGAGGCCCTAATACTCCACATAACAATTTTATAACCTAATGTGTGAAAACATGAGCTCATCGGGAAGGAGAAAGCCAGCATTCACCCTGAGCTGCGGATCACTTCCTCAGTCATGAAACCTTTGGCCAAGCAACACCACTTTTTTTTTTTCTTTTCATCATCACAAGAAAAAATACCATTGAAGATTTTCCCAAGTGCCAGATTCTACAAGTAACAGGCTGTGAGTTATTATGAGTCTCATTAGTCTCCCTGCCCTCCTTCCCACACCTCTAAAGACCAGCACATTATAAAAAGGGTTACTTGGACTCACCAGTGAATGAACAATTTAGCTGGGTAAAGAACAGAGAAGAAAGGTAAAGAACAGAGAAGAAATAGATTGGGGTATTATGGTGGAGGAAAGCAAAATAAATTTATTTCCCCCAGCCTTAGCTGAAATTAGATGAGTGTTGGATTGGGTACCCTTTAAGGGAAACCCCATAGTGGTATTTGCTCTTAGTCCTATGAAGAACAAAGATTTTTTTTTTTTCTGATTAAAAACAACCTCTGTAGTATTGCAAATTCCACCCAAACTTACGGAATTATTTTTTGTTCTATCTGGCATAGCTATGTGAGAGCTCTACCCAGGGTAGATCAGAGAAGGCAGGGTATTGTGGAGCTATTTTCTTTCAGAATAAGGCAGGAACTGAGAAATGATCACTGCTGTGTCTGAAAAGATCAGGTTAAGTGCTGGAACAGAAATCCACTGAGAAATTAATTTGTAGAGTTTGCAGAGAGTAAAGAAATTAAATCTAACTAAAAGAGTTCCTCATATTTTTTCCCTTAACAGTAGTAAGCATTAAGTCTTGAATTTTGAATACAGTGAGGCACTCACACACCATCAGTGTGTTAACTGGCTCATTCATGCTGCAGCAAGGCTGTGGGTAACGAGGAGCTTTCATTAACAACTGATCTAAAAAGGAAGCAGTTTTTGTCAGCATTTACCTTTTCCAGGCACCCCTGGGAGCGTAGCTTGTTTGAGCTGGGAGGGGTGTCCTGGAATACCTGGTGGTACAGGCAGGCCAGGAGGTCTGTCCCTGATGGTGAAGATTCCAGGAATGCTGTCTATGGATTTCACTCCTCCCAATACGTTGGCTCTGGGTTCCCATAATCACCTGAGCTACCTACATTATTCTGATTGGTTTGGCACCTGGAAAAAATTGCTTTCAGGAATGAGGAACCAGCAGTACAATGTGGTGCAGCTGGTGTCATCCTAGGAGTGAGAAAGAAGGCTGGCAGAAAACAAAATTTTGACCTATATAGAGTGATCCATCTGTCCAAGGAAATATTTCTAGACTTCCTGGAGTCAGTTTCTTCCCCTGCTTTACCTGTTGGTGTTCCAATGGAAATTGTCAGTGTTTTCACCAAAAGGATATTTTCCCCCGCTAGAACCCTTTTCCCCAAGATTATTGCCCAAAACATGGTGCTAGGGAAGGCTTAGCCATCCAAACTTGCCATTCTCATGTGGTTTTCAGCAGCCTCCTGGGAACTCCCGTAAGGCTGTCCTGCTCAGTCATTGCATTGCCTTCCTGGCTGATTTTTTTCCTCTTTTCTTTTCGTTCCAGCTGCTTGCAATTCACATGAACTATTGTATTAATAAACAGACTTTTCCCTTCACCAATCAGACAAACATATGGGATATGAAGCAGTAAATGACAAAGCAGCCCCACATCTTTCATACCGTCATTGGCCTTCATGTCTTGCAGGAGAGGAATTTCATCCAGCTGGCTTCATCATGGTTGAGTGATCTTTAGTATTAAATGCAGGGCAAAAGCTAAAGATCATGGCAGCAGAGTCCTTTGTACGTAACGTTACAAATGACTCGCCTGCAAATGGAACAAAGTGTCAGAAGATGATATCAAATAAATGAAGATATCACCACAACTACTCATGTGGAGCGTAATGTCCCAGACCTTCTCTCTATTATTTCAAAAGCACTCACATTTCAAAAGAGTGGGGATTTCTTTTCTCTTCCTCATAGGGGAAACTGATGCTGTAGAATTGAAAACAGGATTGTGGTGCATGCTGTGTGAGAAGCAGTCACTTGCTGCCTTGGAAACCTTGAAAAGGCCGTGTCTCTGATTCCAGTTTCTCTTTCTCTCACCCTCTAATTATGTAAGCCCCACTCATTTAGGTTTGGACTCAGCCTACTTTTCTTCCTGGTATCCATTACACCATTAGGCCCTTGCAGTGACAGAGTGACCTGGTGGGAGGGTAAAAATACCGCATGGGTTAATGGAGGAAGCAGGATGTTTTCCCTGGATGAGTGTTGCTGTAAGTGGGATACAATGGAAGACATTCTCCTTGTGGTAGTGCCTGTGCTACAGCAACAACCACCCCTCCCCTTCCAACATCACGGGGGCTGAACTGGTAATTTAGATGTAATTGGGCACCTCTGATTCCGTTTAATGGGGCTCCTGATAAATGGCTCTCCTGCCTAATTGGTACGGTTACCATAGGAGGGACTGGCCCAAAGTGTGAAGCAATGCAGGCCCCTAACTCCCACTGAAATCAATTACACTGAAATCAATGAGAGTTAAACAGCTGAACAGCTTTTAAAATCTGGCCTTCAGTGACCCTCAGGGCTGTAATGTATCAAAACACCAAATAAATGGCATGCCTGGTTGATTTCGATGGGTGTGATTGGTTTATAGGAGTTATTACTGGAAAGCCCCCAGCTTTTAATATATGTCCCCTGTTATTTTTCCAGAATTTGAGTCTGTTGATGCACAAGCGCAAGGCAAATGTACTTGAGTTTGACTCTGTTCCAGGAAGGCTATCAGGTGGAGTCCAGCGTATCTTTTGATTTTGGCCATGATGAGGAAGGGGATAGAGGATTAGACAGACCTCTGCTCTCATCCTATGCAGCCATTTGTGCAAGTTCTTATCAGGGCAATTGCTTTGAGGAAAAAACTCTGCAGTCTTTGCCCATCAAAACTCTCCTGAACATCACTGGGCATAAAATCAGCAGTGACCTTGAGGATGGAGCCTTTTCTGCACATTGCAGTGCTGTGAAACTCTCTGCACACAAAACCAGGAGACTGCCATGAGTGCTTCATTCTTTAAAAGATAATTCAGTTAGGGTGTTCTGGTGCTTGCTGGCACGGCCTTATTACTCTGTTACAGCTTCTAGGCAGGATACCTTATCTCTTTGTAACTGTTGTGAAGTGCTTCACTGTTCTGCATGTTGCTGTATTTCTCAGTAGCATCACACACTAAACTGTCTCAGTCCCTACATCCCTGAGAAGTGGAGAGTTGCACCAGGACTGCTACTGGAAGAGCGTTTTCTTCTGCAGGTGTCCGTATTTAGGACTATTCTGCAGAGAGTGGGATGTTAATTAATATCTTATGACCCAACATTGTAACACAAAACTATTGTGTTTGATAGGTTAATCATGGGACATTTCAGTCAATTTTCTATCTACCTTTGTATGTCCTATGAGTGTTGATCCTTTGGCTTCAGGGTCTTCTCAGAGGTGTGAGTTGACAAGAAATTAGAAATTCTCTTTCCTGATGTGTAGGTTGGGGTGCAACATGCTGGGTAGCCTTGGAGGGTGACTTTCCAAGCTCAGCTTTTGGAATCCCAGAACCTCTAGGATGACAGAAGTGTCATTTATATACTCTGATGGATGAACTGAATTTCTTCATTTACAAGGGTGCTTTTGTGGTGCCTCGTAACCTGTCAAACTAGATGTCAAGTGTCAGTCTTTCAGAGTGTGACAATTTCCATTCTGAGATGGCTTTATGTTGCTGGTTAGATTACTGATGGGCCATCAAAGACATCAGATTCTGGCATCTATTCTTGATGACAATATATAAACTCTTCAGTGATCTACATATTGGCTCAGGGACTGACTTTGTTCTTTCCTGCTCAGAATAGCAGTATTTCCTCACCCCTCCAGAGAATATCTTTCTCACTTTTTTTTTTTTTGTTTTTTTTTTTTTTTTTTTTTTTTTTTCCCTTTTCTTTTT
>VYZQ01006447.1:146576-161610 GCA_013400655.1 Mystacornis crossleyi | reverse complement strand
TTTTTTTTTTTTTTTTGGTGGTGCAGCTTGGTCAAAAGGCTTGAAGGTGTGAAAGAAAAGTAGTGACAAAAAGTTGCATCGCTCATTCCCAGCATAACTCGTGTTGGCAGTGTTTGTACTGTCCTGGTTAAAGATGCCAGCGCGCACTCGAGTTTGTCACACTGTGTGGCACGATCTGCTCACAGCTGTCCTGCCAGGGGAAGCCAGGCTTTTATCCTCTCATGATACCCCAAATTGTTTTTACCTGTACCAGCCACGTAGTTTGCTCCAGCCTAGAGCAAGGCACTAAGGAGAGAGTGTGGTTAGTACTGAGGACCTGCTCTAATGCCAGCTGAAGCCCAGCTGCAATAGATGAGTCTTACATTCCCCAAAATACTTGTTGAATGGAAGGCAGATAAAGGTGCAAGTAGCCTTTATCTGTATTGCTTGAAAAATCAGAACTCTTCATTCCATGTGAGAAGAGATATGGGTCTTTGGAAAAGAGAGCAACTCCAGTCTCTTTGGAAATCACACTTTGAGTTCCTGCTGAAATGCTCTATGCAACTGGTACTTAGCTGCTGCCAGGAGCTGAGATCACAATTCACCTGGCTTTAGTTTTCCAGAGAAGTGGCACGTTTCAAACAATAGCAGTGTATGTTTGGACTCAGATGCTTTTCTTCTTTCCTTCTCCACCCTAAATTTCTTCCTTGAGGTGACAGGCATGCTCTTCCGTACAATTTGACCTGCTATTCCACAAGCTAATCTAGGTCTCACTCTTCCAGTGACAGCGACTGAGAGGTATCCATCAGTATCTTGCCTGTTGATGATATTACATCTCCATGAAGTTCCTTCAGATCCTCCCAACCTGTACTTTCAGCAGACCCCATGTCGTGCGTCCTCTGGTCTCTTTTTCTTCGCTCTTAAACTGATGCATTTCTGACACTGGCAAATGGTTTGGTGAATTTCTGTATTTCCTAGAATGACCTTGCTGGCATTTTGACCACAGTATGTGAAAGATTTGAAATGCTTGCAACCTTATAAAAAATGAAGTTAATAAATATGTAAATCAATCTATGTTTATTTATAGGCTGGCAGAATGCAAACACCCAGATTCCAGCCAAAAATTCTGTGCTTTCTATGATTCCAAGCGGCTTAACACTTCAGAATTTCAAACACCAGGAGGAGATGAACACATGCAAGAAGGACCTTCTTTGTTTTGTTTTTCAAAAACCAACTAAATTATCCATAATTTCTGTTCTTTACTCTTTTTACTTACATGTTTACAGGGCATTAAGCAATGCACTATTAATTACATGGAGGTCACTCAGTATAAGAAGCTGTATCTCTCTTCCTCTCCATAGCAGTTCACAGAAGCTCCGCTCAGGTGCGAGTGGAGCACATGTTAAAGGTGCTGCCATGAGGGCCACTACATATATGTGAGTTTATTTAATTCTTGATTATAAAGTATGCCTGGATCAAAGGATTACACCAAGGAGTGAAATCAAATCAGCTTAAAAGAGGGAAAAATAAGAAGTCTCGAAATGAATGCAACACAGCTCTTTCAAATCCTGTTTATTTACTTTTTGTTTGTGGGTGGTATTTCCTTCATTCCCCATCAGTCATGCCAGCTATTGATATTTTTTCTGTCAGACACTAACAGTATCAGACTGACTGACATTATCTGTCTATTGACCGCCTCAGTTTTCAACCTTTTTGGATTTGCAGCCCCCTGAGCATTTTCCAACTCAGGAATTTAAGCCAACTGACATGGATCATTAGCTTGAGTTACTCTTCGTGGACCTGTCAGAAGTAAACTGGAAACCTCAGAAGCCTTAGGTAGATAACACTGATTGTATAGGATAGATATTTACATAACACCACTGCTGTCTCAGGTATAATCAGTCTCCAGCTGGATGAAATAATCGATAAGAAATCTGGCAGAAAATTCAGAAAGAAGTTGTTCTGGGCATTAGGAAGCCAGACCCATAGGTGGATCCATTTTCTGTCTCTCTGGCCTGAGACAGAGTTTCTGAGGGGGCATTTTCCCACTCAGGAGGACAGTTGTGATCCAAGCATCATTTGCACCCCGGGTGAGTAGGTAAGGATTTAGGACAGCCCCTACAACCTCTTGCAGGAATGGAAGATGACATAGGAGACTCTAGCTCAGGTGGATGCAGTCTCTATATTGAGTACTTAACCTCTTGGGCTTTATTACACTTTGTTTGGCACTTGAAATCATATTGGAGACATGTTCTCCTGGGTCCTTCACTGGAAACTAATTATACTCTCATCAGCATGCTAATTTAGTGTGTGCTTCCAGCCACTCCAGGTAGGCACCACCTTGTTGCAGTGGGGGTGGCTGCAACCTTCCCTGGGAGACAGCCTTGGCCCGTGGAAGAATCAAGGAGACGATATTTGATAGATGTNGCATCCACTCATGCCCATCCCCCCCACGGGGGGCACCTCTTCACCACCTGATGTGCAAGTTATGACTTGCATAACGTTTGGAGACCTAATTTTCAGAGGTACCTTTGCACCATGAAAATCAGCAGAACACCTCATATTGCTCATTTCTGTCTTCACATCTTTGCTCAAATAAATACAAGAAAACTGTTTAGTCACGTGTAGAGACTCAGCATTTCTACGTGGTTCAAATGTCAGTCAGATTTGCTACCTCTGCTAGACAGAAGAGCTTTTTCCCAGTCAAAACCTGCAAGCTGAAACTTCAAGGGAGATCACGTTCTACAATTTCATACGGGTTCTTCACAGTCAAGAAGTTCAAGGGCACATGGGTATATGAAGTTGTGTTGATTCAATTGATAGCTTAACCTAGTTTTATCAAACTAATTATGGTTTCTGTGAAAGTTTACTTTTCCTCTCTTTCATTTAAGATTAAATTGCTAAGTCGCTGATTTAGGCTAGAACATGATAAAACAATTTCTGAGCAGAAAAACTGTCTTGATATGGTAGGAGAGAGCACTGCAACTTGGTTACACTATAGTAATTTGTGTGTAGACTAATCCTGGGAAGTTTAAGAGCCATTCCTTTGTGGATACCATGCCCCAGTGATGAAAGAGGAAACTTGCTGTCCGCTCGTGTTCTGAATGTTCTTATGAGGTGTTAATGAAGCATTTCATCCTTTAATGGGACCGCTGGGATTGCAGTTGTCTATATTTTATTTTAAGTGTTGTTCATTTTCCAGGGATCAATACCTAGTTCCTAGAAAAGACACAAAAAATTCCAGTAATGTAAGGGGAAGAATTACTGTGTACCTTGAGGGCTGATACGTAGGTAATGAAATCTCCTCTGTAGTGTGAGCCAATTTTAAATTCTCCACAACACTGAACTTCCTTTTCAAGATGCAGAGCAGAAAGAAAATTCATGTCATGTAACATAAATATCAAGAGAGAAGGGGGGGCCCAGTAGCTTATCACATACGTGTTTGGGACCCAATCAGTCATTTAACAACTCCCCTTCAGTGGTGCTCTGGCAAGTGAGATAAAAACCCAGTGCACAAGGCAATCTGAGAGGCCACTAATATCTCAGAAGGTGATGCCAGGATTTATTGCCACCTACTCTGCTTGGTCTTCCTCAGGAGAGACTTTGAGTTTATAGAACCAGCAAGTGTACCAAACAAAAAATTTTCTGGCAAGATCTTGCTTGGGTCAGTTCAATACCCAGTTTCCATTACTTCAGGGCTTGGCATGAACAAAAGCTGCAGAACTTAAACGGTTTACAATCCCCTTGTTGCATTAAAAAAAAAAAAACAACCAAAACCACTTACATATTTTCTGTGCTGTAGTAGTCTGGTTTTAATTGTCTGGATACCTTTTAGTGCAAGAGGCTCACATGGAAAATTTTTACTCAACAGAGACAGCTATAAGAACAGATCCAGAAAGTGCTATGGGAAAAGCCATGTTTTCCATGTGTCATTGTTGAGTCCTGTCCCCAAACCAGGTTCATCTCTATCATCTGGCTCTGTGAACTTTCCAGTGTCATATAGCAAATGTGCTTTTCCTTTCCTACCTCAAACCATCTGGAAAAGCTGTTCCCAGGTGTTGTATGAAACATAGTAGGACAGGCTGGGAATTTTCAGAGAGACTTTTTTCCCTCTGCTGCTTTTGGCTGGAGTAGAGTTCATTTTCTTCACAGTAGCCAGTATGGGGCTGTTTTGGATTTGTGCTGTTGATAACTCAGGGATGTTTTTTTCTTGCTGAGTGGTGCTTACATGCAGCCAAGGCTTTTTCTTCTTCTCATCCACCCCACCAGTGAGCAGGATTGGGGCACAAGGAGTTAGATGGGGACACAGCCAGGACAGCTGACCCCAACTGACCCAAGGGATATCCCAGACCATATGGAGTCACAGTCAGTGTATAGAGCTGGGGGAAGAAGGAGGAAGGGAGGATGTTCATAGTGATGGTGTTTGTCTTCACACCTCATCATTACACATGATGGAACCCTGCTCTCCTGGGGATGGCTGAACACCTGTCTGCCCTTGGGAAGTGGGGAATATTGCTTTATTTGCATACACAGCTTCTGCTTTACCTATTTACCTGTCTTCATCTCAACCCACAGGTTTTCTCACTTTCACTCTTGATTCTCTCTTCTGTCCCACTGGGTGGAAGCAAGAGGCTATGTGGGGCTTAGCTGCCATTTAGGGTTAAAGCACAGTATCCCCCATCAAATATTTCCCAATTCAGCATCAAAGAAGCTCCTCAGTCTGCTGCAATTCCCATGCAAATCCATGAGCTATTCAAACAGACCTTCCTTACCAGCCATGTCCAAACCCTGCCTGGTTTTGTGTAGGGTTGGCTCCTCAGAGGGCCTTCTGGCAGCCCCAGTAATGCTTTGCTTGGCAGCAGCTCTATTTTAGAATTGTTTTTATTAAAAATTATGGCACGTACCCCAGAATGAGAACTTCAGCCTCTAAATTATGGTGCTGCACTGATGTGGTGACTGCGTTTTTTTCTAACTCCTGTAACAGGATCCTCGTACGTGTGGTTGGTAAAATTTTTCGTAAAGATTTTCCCAACCACTTGAGATTTCGGAACTGGACACATGATTTTCCTGCATTGTTGTTTTTTTTTCTTTTTTATATTAATAATTGCCCGATTGTAGTTGACAATATGCTGGCTACTGCTCCACATTTAGCGAGACAGAAGAGCTTGTAAAGTGTGAAATGAAACTAAATGGATATGGAAATACAGCAGAGATATGGTCTGCTCCTCTGTGCTGGAATTAGAAATAACGTGGGTATGATAACCTGAAAGGAATCCTGTCCCCCTTATTTCTGGATGACAAATGAAATAATGGTGTTCTCTATGGTATTCCAAAAGACTCAGCTTTGATCCTACCAAACTGAGCTCATGGTGAGAATCTGTCATTCACGTGGGCTGATCTGAGGGCACAGGGGTTTTGGTGCAGTCCAGGGTATAAAAGGTGGAAGTAAGAAAATCTAAGACAGGTTTAGTAAGATCCCATCCCGCCTTCTCCCAAAAGGGTAAGAGTCCCACCACAGCTCAGTGCTCTGCATCATTCCCCCCATTCCTTGCTCCTAGCAAGGTGAGCTCTGTTCCTGCTTCTCCGCAGGGGGAGATGCAATATAGCATCTCTTTCAGGCCCAGAGATGGTTTCTTATTGTTGTCTGTGAAAATCAGATGATTTGTGCCCCGTTGTAATGGAAATAGCATAGTGCTCGCAGTGCTCCAGCAGCCTTCCAAGCCCAAGAGGAGAGCTGGCAACTTCCCCCTGACATTCCCAAAACAACTTGCTGTATTTTCACTGCTAAATGATGCTATGGACAGAAGCCCTGAGACCATTCTTCCTGTCAGGTCCAGGGACGGGCAATTAATCATTAATGATTACAATTTTTTTCCTAGCCAATAATTGCAAGGCAGTTAAGTTTGGGGAAGGGAGAGCAGGGTGGCAGCGTGGATGGCTGTACAGAAGGGCACTGTCAGCCCCTGGCAGTGTTAAACTGTCCCACGTCACCTGGAATTTCAGTTATCAAAGCACTATATTTTGATATACAGTAATTATGCTTCCACCTCGGTTTTCATCCCTTTCATTTGTCGCTTCCATTGAATTTCAGGCATTATGTGTCACGGTTCAGAAAGTCTTGAGAAATCCATTAAAAGCTTCCACAAAGAGAGCAGTTTTTCAGACAAATGTACAATGAAGAAACTGGTCTCCTCTGATGATTAATTCCTGTAACTATTCATCAAGTCAGGTGCCAGGCTTTGCAGCAGGGTAGGATCATTAAATGCTGTGATGAGTAAGGTCTTCTAGCCCTGAACCTATGAACTAAATACATCAGCAAACTCCCAGGCAGCAGCTAGCAGAAATACAACATTAGTTTAAGTCACTGTACTGTTAAAACATGTATTTTCACTGGCAGACTGCAATTGCCAACCCTTCATAAATCTTTCCACGGAGCCAGTGCCATAAGCACCACTGGTTTAGCTCTAATCCTCTGGATTGCTGTAATCCTTCACCAGTGGGATTCCAGTGACCCCACACCCAGACTGGGCCTGGCTGATGTCAGTGGGAGTTTTGGACAAAACCACTGGAGAGGCTTAGTCAACCAGATATGTAGCCAAGCTGTGATAACTTCTAGCTGCAGGTAGGTACTGGTGGTGAATGCTTAATCCACTGGGATTAAACTGTACTGTGTATCCTCTGGGATACACAGTGCAGAGATCAGGAGCTTATATTGCAGTCACTCTCGAGCAGAGCTGGTTCAGCAGCTCAGGCTGTGCTTTACCCTGGAGAGCAGCACTGCTTCCATGCTTTGTGTGTCACCAGCAGCACGGTGACCCCCGAGTATCCAAACAGAAATCCTCCTCCTTGAAATGTCACTTCTTGTCTCAGTCCACTGGACTTGATTTTGTACTGCAGAAAGGGATGCCCCAGATTTGCAGCTGAGAGTATCTGTTCGGGTAGAGGTCTGTGTATTTATCACATGAGCTGAAGAATGGACTTTTTTACTCTGGCTGGCATGAGTGATCTGTTTGATGAAATGTTTTAAGTACATGTGCTATAGGGTTTTCTCCCTTTCCATCTCCTTCCCAGAAAAAGGAGCCACAGGGAATGAGGCATCCTGCCAGCCTCTGCTCTGAGCCTCCTGCCCCGATTCCACATAACCCAAATTCCCCTTGAAGTTACACTTGGGTAATTCCATTGAAATGAATAAGATTTTTACAGTGTGATCAAGAAGAAAACTTGTAATACAAGTTTTTTGGGTTTTTTTAAGATACACTTTCTTCGTTCTCTTTTTTGCTGGCAAAAGTTGTATTTAGAACATTCTCTTTCCTTCTTGCTCTATTGTGGGTGTACCTCTTGTGAAACTTTCCATTGTTGGAAATGTCTGTAAAGAAAAGACAAAAAGAGATAAGCTAAATTACTTTTTTTTTCCTTTCCTTAAAAATTTCCTCTGCAGAAGAGCTTGCAAGAATTGGAGAGAACATGAGATTTTAAAGCTGCCTTTACCCTTATGTAACTATAAAGTCAAAGTATTGGTGCCTTTAGGGCATCAGCCTAAAAATGAATGGCATTTCTATCAGAGTAGCAAAAGGAATGTTAACTGTTCCCTAGTGATGGAGACCCAAGATACAGAGAAATTAAATGATGTGCTCCTCATTTCACAGACATGAACACACACAATCACAGAGCTCTGGTCACCAAGCCATGGATTAGAACATGGGCCACTGGCAAGCCTTTATTTGTGGTTTATTTGGGAATAAGCCAAATACCCATTTCCATCCAGAAAACTATAGGAAGCCAGTGTTAATCTTGAGCTAAACTGCTGTATTTGATCTCTAACTGCAAAGAAAAGTTTTGACATCACGTTGATCCAAACCATCTCACCAGCAGAAGGACCTTGCACAGAGACGGTGTTTACACTAGAGCCCAGCAGAGCCACAGCCCCAGCAGTTGCTGTATAGTTGATTAGAACAACAGCAGCAGGACCATCCTCATCCAAATTCTCACGTGGGAGGGACCCGGCATGGCTTTGCTGAGGGCTGCAGCGTGGCAATCACATTGCTATCAGAGCCTAAGGTAACCAAGCATGGTAAAAGGAAGAAGAAAGCAGTTACCCATGAAACAAACCAGCAAGGACAGGGAAGTTGCACACCCCTGTTGCACACCCATACTCATCAGCCAACTTCTCTTTTTTACTGTTGGTTTTATCTCAGAGCTTTACAGCCAAGTGCACAATATTGAAAATGGTTCAGTTAATTTAGAATAAAATTTATAATTCACCAACCTGCCACCGAGTCTTGGAACTATAACCATGCAGCAAAGTCAATTTTTCTTTACTGTCTAAAGTTTGAGAGCTATAAACCCCAGGTAATCATCAGCTTTCTTGATGTTTATTCTTAATTGAAAAAAGGAAGATAATACTTTCAGGAAAAGCAAATTCCATCCTCTTCCTTAAAATTTTGTGCCAATATCTTTCTTCTACTTCTCAATATTAATCTGTCTCTAAAAAGCAAGATTATTAATTTCTAAGGATTTAAGTTAATTAAATTATCCTTTAATTAAGGATATTTTCTCCATAGTCTGACCTGTATTTGGCACTGTATTTAATAGACCAATCTCAATACAGGACAAAACCAGCTCATTTTTCAGAAAAGTTTATCCTTTCTTCCCAGCACAGTAGAGCATATCTGTTGCAGCTGAACTGTGTCAGGCTTTATCCTGAGACTTCTCTCACAAAGAAAGTTTGCCTCTGGCCATCTTGTTTGCTTTCTTGCTGACTTGTTTGTTCTTCTGTGAATACAACTCTTCATCTGTGAAATTGTCTTTAAAAAACAGCATTAAGAGGACATTAATATTGTCAAGCCAAGTTCTTCATGTTAAGAGATGCCTGAGCAATCCTAATTCAGTCCCTTATACATGTGTTCCTTTTCCTACAACCTATAACCCTCTGTTCACTATTTCAGTGGATCTCCAGGGAGGGCCCCATCTCAGCCTGAGACTGGGAATCTGTGCCAGCAGAGCAGTGCTAATTGGAAGATGACAAATATTTGCTGATGGACCTCAGATGATGGTTGTGATCCTGGATCCCTGCCGTCTTCTAGGATGACCAATTTATTTAGGCTGACTCAGATAATTAAATGCATGAGTAAATTTCTCCTCACTCAGCCTCTATTCTCTCCTCATGAGACTGCAGATCTGTGAACTTTCCTTGCATTGTGCTATCCCAGGATTACCTATTTTCTTTGCTCAGGAAGCACCAAGTAAAGTCAACCGAATATTTGATACCTGTGAAAGGTCACAAAGGGGATCTGTCCTTCAAAATACCGGTAGCTATTCCTTACCAATGATGGAAAATGCACTACTACATACAGGAGACACTGCACGAGCAGAACAAAAGATCAGTATTTGATCTGAGGAGGGCAGTCAGTTAGTCCATGCCAAATGCTTTTGGCAGATTAGCTCTTGCTTTGAGGAACGCAGCCTGAACACTTTCCTGTAAGGTCAGGGAAATAGTGCCATGATCATAAAACAGACCCTCACTGCTTCTCTGTTTAGCAGCTCTCCTTCCACCCTAGGCACAGACACTGCCTTCATCCCAAAGATGGTAAAGCAACAGGGATATGGCCTCAGTTCCAGCAAGTGGACATTGCTGGGATGGCATCCTCGGGACTGTGTCCACTCTGCTCAGAGTTCCAGTCCAGAGCTGGAAGAATTCCCTCAGGGAAGAAGAGAAATATTCCACCTTCAATCTCTGCAGAGCACTGGTGACATAGCAGTGTGGGGATTGGGTACATCTCTCTGCCAAGAACTGCTCGAACCCTCCTTTCCTCACTGTCCACCACAGGAGCTTTGCCCATTGATTTGCAGCAAACGCCGAAGAGCTGCCGAGAGAAGCTCCCCACACCTGCCAACCCACGAGCAGCCCCTTGCTCTGCTTCCCACCAGCCATGCACACACCAAGGATATGCCTCGACATTACTGGGCGAACCAGAGAAGGAAGATGCTTGAGAAGACCCTGTAAACAATTCACAGGAAAAAAAGAAGTGAACTCATCTCTTCAAATAAAATAGTCACCTAAGAGAATAAAATTGTTCATTAATTTATTTCAGGTTGAACCTCTATACAAGTTTATGCACTTATTTTGCCTCACAGAATCGTTTCAAGCATCATCAGTTCTCAACTAACAGGAGGTACATTTCTACCAGTGCTGGGAAATTCCTTCCAGCTGCACCAAAGGGTTCACAAACCATCACTGATCTTAGACTGCAGTCCCTGGTCACATCCAGTACCTTCTGCTACTCATCAGCTCCTGATCATTTTCCTTTTCTGCTGCTGTTGTGCTCTTATTTCTTCTCCAGAGGTACCAGAGCAACCATGGGCAGCAGGTGCTGGTCCGAGCTGAAGTGCTCTGGAGGGACCAGCACAGGTGACTGGCAGCAGTGAGGGCTTGAGGATGCTCAGGCTGGAGGAAGCTCCTCTCAAAGTGCCCCATGCCCACCCTGCAGGCTCCCTTGCTCCTTGGTGACAAGCAAAAACTGATGAGAACGGCGGTCAGGTCCTCCGAGCCACAACCTTGCTTCTCCCTGGGAAAGTCACTGCCTGGTTCTTACAACCAGATGGGCTTCAACGTCCTGACACTTCCCTTCCAGCAAAGGAAAACGCTTAATATACAGAACCCCTGCACCAGCATTTTGAGAACATTTTGCAATAAAATAAATCAAATAAAAATAGAAGGAAATTTCCAACTGATAAAATTGGTCCAGCCTGTCAGTGCTGCTGCCCTAAAACAATCAGTCATACCTGTGAGCTAAGCTCCCATGAAAGGCAATTGCATCTCTGTGTTGGTAATGCTTTTTGTCACTGCAGTATGTCTTTGTGGTACCTCGGGCCCCACTATGGCTGGTTTAACATAATCTCTTCTGATAGCAAATAGGAATTTTAGCTGTAGTCAAAAAGGCTTGACAGTGTTGCTTTCATCTTGGTACCATCCATGCTAAGGATATAAGCAGAAAAATATCACTAACAATATATCAGCTGGGCTTATATTGTCACAAAAAATTCAAAAAAGACACTACCACTTTCTGATGACACTGTCATTAAATCCAGCTACCCTGGAGCGTGATTAGTGCACACACACACAGGACAACACTGAGGATAACAAAATGAACTTGCAATAGCTACTCTTTGAGTAATTCTGAGTCATCACTGATTATCTGGGGCATGATCAAGGAAGGAAACAAGCAAAGCCACGTTCATATATGCTCCAGGTGCCACATACTCTGCCAGGCTCAGGCTAGTGTGACCATGTTGTCCTCAGAACTGACCTACAGTGGCCCCACATCAAGAAAGAATTTGGATTAGCACGTTGAGAAATTAGTGCTTGCCAAAAGGAAACAAAGTAAAAACCGAGAAAGGCACTCTTTTGATCCATTCTGTGATGTGACATTTTATAAGTTCTCTCAAAAACAGTTTGGTATTTGACATCTGATGCTTTCTAAATATGTCGCTGTTTGTGGCATGTTCGGAGAAAACCTGTAATCATCACCACCTCTTTAATGCAACACAATGAGATCTGACTGTTGCAATAAATCATAACTCATCCTATTCTATTCTCATTGATTTTGGTGGAATAAAGGTTTTGCCCAAAGGAATAAAACCACATGAATACTTTGTTAGCTTCTCATCATCTCTTTCTCAATTCATTACTGCTTTGCTTTCTCCTTTGATGACTGGTCATGGAAAGTAATTCAGTAAATAATTCTGGTGAAGGATTCATCTTGTTCTTCTTATATGTGAGAAAACTATTTGATGCATCTGCAAGGAGATCAGCATGGGTTTTAAATCTTACCAGATTTGTAGACAACAGGATACTGGCTTTATCTCTCAATTGGCTGAGAAAAATGTATCATTTTTTACTTTCAGGTACAAACATTTCTATCTGCATCAAAATTTACTTGCTGGGAGGCCCTATGTGCTCACAGTGCTCCAGGGACATAGGCCATGGAATGGCACAGCTTCTTATATTAACTCTTTCTGGTTATATTTAGCATGACCCTACCCTCCCTCTCACAGCTCTATTCACATATATTTCAGGGAACTGTTGAGGAAATACCAGGGTGCAATAACAGAATTTTGCTTCCAAAATCAATTTCACAGCAGCGAGGAACGATGCAGCTGGCTGAGCTAGAAGTGATGGCTGCCACAGTAAACCAACTTTAATTTCCTCCACAATTTCTTTTTTCACTTTCCCGGACTTAATACTCTGGCACAGAAAGACAGATTGTTGGGAAATAGGCTCAGGTAACCAATGAGAATGTGGAATGGGTTTGATTACATTTCTGTTTGAGGGACATTATTTGGGAAATTGAGTCTCACTCCGAGTTAAAGACTGATGCAAGCTTATCAGCTGAGAAGAGGTTTAGGTAACATTTCAAGTGAGCAGCTGGAAGTGGTACAATAACCCTTGATTTTAAAGGAATAATTGTTGCATCCAGCTTAGACTTAAAAACAGAGAAAAACAGTCTTACATGGCATAGCAAAGGAAATCTCATTTTGTTTTCAATTTGAAAGCGGCAAGGAGAAAACGTGATATCCTGTAGCTGCCAGTGGGATCTCGACACCTGAATCAGAAAGACTTCAAACACTGTCACGAAGCAGCAGCACCAGCTCTGGGCAAACCTGTGTCTCCTGGGTGGGGAAGGGAAGAACAGGAATCTGGTACTTCCCTCTCCCCATTTCGGACAGCCTGCCACAAACCCTCTTCTCTGCTGGTCAAGACAGAGGCCAGGTCGTTCAAATGAAAATTTAAAGGTAACTGTTGCATCTTTGCTTATCAGTTGTCACCCCAGATCCGGAGCATGGGAAAGTCTCCACCAGGGTGAAATCTGTCCCTCTGAGCTTGTGATTCACCAGGGAATACACTGACATAAAGAATACCCTAAAAGCATCCCATTTAGCACAGTCTTTAAGCTGCAGGCGAGAGGTTAACAGGAACGTTTTTAAAGCAGAGCAAAAGATTTAGTGATGGAACTTCTGTTGACATTAAATCCCACACAATGCTTTGAAAATTTACCACCTAAGAGCTACCTTAAATCTATAATGGAGTAATGATATTAAACAAGGCAGGGACATTAAAGCACTGGCTTAAATCTTGGACTTCCATAATGCTGTGAAATGGGACAATAGCTAATCTAATGCTTGGTCTTCATTAATTATGTGAGAGGGATATGCTGGACTGACCAGCACTGTCATAGGCAAATTACTTATTAAAAAGGTTAGGATCTTTTCTTTTCCTTCCTAAATACCTCTTGAATGCTCCATCAGCTCCGTCTGAATAGATAAGGTTCATCATGAAGGTCACTTGCAGGGAAGGGTTCCCAGGGAAAGCAGGACCAATCTTCCTTTCACCCACAGGAATCGAATGCTGTTTTCCTAAAGTAGAGAAGACCTGCTGAATTTTTTCAATTCTTTAGAAAAAGTTGCTTTCTTTTTCCCTGAGAAATGCAGTTAAGATTGGTTTAAAGCTTCTGAGAAGCTTAATGAACCGTGGCTATGCCTGTAGCTTTTTCACATTTGAAAACTTTTGTTGCTAATTAACTTCATTAATAGTACTTAGAGGCACAGTGGCCAGTATTTACCGAGCTCTGACATTACTGCAAAGCACCAATGGAGTCAGTGGCTCAGCAAATAGATTCCCTACAGAAGACTACAGAGCTGAACTCATTGTGGTCAGATTGCTTCTCCTCTATGCAAAAAAAAACCCCAAAAACAAAAAAAACACCCCAAAACAAACAAACAAAAACAACAACAACAACAACCAAAAAGAAAAAAACCAAAAAAACCCTCATTGATGTTGTTTAAAAAAACCACAATGGTCTTAAACGAAGAGATGGAACTTCCTAATCCTGCTGGGGTTGTTGTTGAGAGCTGCATTCCCACGAGGAATTCACTGTGTGCAGAGGGAGCTCACTGCAGGATCAGGGCCTCGAGTTGGACAGGGCTGCACAGAGCAGTCCTGCCTCCACAGGGACCCTCAGTGCTCAGAGGAAGATGCTGCAGAAACATCCCTTTCCAAATAAGCCCCAGACCGAGAGGTGCTTGGTGGCACTGAGGGAACATGGCTGGGGATGCTGGTGTGGCTCTTGGTGCCTGGATGATTCAGCATCCATCCAGCAAAATCGGTGACATCTTGGTGTCCACTAGGTAGTCACTGAGTGCATCCCCTGGGCACAGTGGGATGGGGAGGTTTAATGAGACCACCCTTCCCAAAACCTTCCCAAAACCTACTGCTTCCCAGCTCAGCTGGAGAGGGAGGAGCACCAGACTCACTTGCCATGACAGGAAGGCCCTCTGAAAAGGCAGAGAGGTTTCTTGGGCACAAGTATCTGAAGTCCAGCTAGTTGGACATCACTGCAGCAACTAACTGATCTGGAAAACTCCAGAACTGTGTAGTTGTCACAAGAAAAGTAGCTGGAATTATTTCTCCAGAAGATTTTCACAAACTTCTCCCTATTTTTTCTTTCCCTCTGTTTTTTTGGGGTTTTTTTTTTGTTTGTTTGGGGGTTTTTGTGTTTTTTTGTTTTGGTTGGGTTTTTTGGTTGTTTTTGTGGGTTTTTTTGTTTTTGTTTGGGTTTTTTTGGTTGTTTTTTGGGTGGTTTTTTGTTTTACCTCTTTCATAACCTCTTATTTACAGTGCATCCTTCAGGGGACACTGTTGAGCTATCCACTATAAATCTAAAATACATACATCTAGATTGGTATATATATGGAAATAGATAAGTCTTTTTGACTTATATTTCTAGTCAGTCTGTCCAGATTATTGTGTTCCACCAAGGGAAATCTCCTGAGCTGAAAAATGTTTAAACTATGGGGTTTTTTTTAGCATCATCAGACCATTTCTATTGGTATGATGGTTCCTAGATACTTCTTTCCAGCCTTTTAGCTTTTGTTGCTCTAACAGTATTTGAGTAGGTTCTAGAAGCTGCTGGGGAAAAAATTGCTGAAGACCCCTGGGAATATAATCCTCTCTTTCTGGTTTTGCTTCAGCTCTTCTCTAGCTCTTTTTTTTTTTTTT